>OZ057416.1:12486878-12739615 GCA_964056705.1 Troilus luridus | reverse complement strand
ATTTAATCATTAATAAATCCTTAAATTATTAAGGACAACATAATTAATAAAAGAGGAAAAGAAAAAAAAATTATGCTATATGTTTTGCCAGTAGTCTCTTCGAGTTGAGTTACAAGTTTTAACTGTTCATTCATCTAATTTTTTTATATTTTCCAAAAAAAATTATTGTAAACTTCAGTTGGAAAAGAGAATGTAATTATGGGTAATAAGTAGATTTTGATAATCACTTCATCTAGAAATAATAGTTTCACGTAACATTTCGAAGTATAGGTGGTATATGTTTCTTGGAACGTTCATTTCTAGAAAAAATGATTACCGAAGTCTACTCATTATTCATAATTACATTCTCATTTCCATACTAAAGCTCATGATAACTTGTATTTTTGGAAAATATTAAAAATGAGACGAATAAACAGTTAAAACTTGTTGTAACTCAACTCGAAGAGACTACTGGCGAAACAGATACTATAATTTTTTTATTTTCTTTGTCAAACTTGTAACTCAACTCGAAGCAACAACCTGTGGAATAATTACTAAAGTTATAGTTAGATATCAGTTTGATGAATAACTGTTTGATTGATTGGAATTAGTGAATAATACAGTTAAAAATGCTTATTATACTTTCAGGTTTGATGTTTGGCAGACTCCTGTCAATGCAAAAGTCAATTATTGGGGTTTCAACACAACTTTATCAGTTATGGGACGTATTAAGGATAGGAGCGATCAACCCAATCTTTTGGAGGTGGAATTCCTGCCGTTCCTAATGAACAATTCAACTTTATTGGATGGAAAGTGTCCTCCTGCTTGGAATCTCGTCGGAGACACTTGTTATATTTATGTTGGTGCTCCAATGAATTTCTATGAGGCTAGAGACTTTTGCAAGGTAATTGTTTGTTATATTTTATTTTGTTTTAGTGATAATTTTCTCAATTATGGACTTTTGTCATTGACCGCAGAAAAAATAATTAACTTTTTCCCATCAAAATTTGAGGTTTTGTGTTAGAACATGTGATCTAAAAAATAAATCTCTCCGTTGAACCTTTTTCTTATTCACAAAGCTTTTTCCCGACATTAATGAACCGATTGTTTTAACATTAGACCATAGCATCAATGGTTACTTGAGGGCAATATTTGGAACTTGGTATTGCTATCCGCCATTTTGTTTAAAAATGGTGGAGATTAGAGATTTTTTGTAACCATAGTTATGTCATGATGATTTGAGTAAAAACATCTTGGACTAATATTCATTAAGATATAGCTAACTTTTTTTTTTTAGTTTAATCTATAACAGTAACGAAATTTTTTGGAATCGACAAATCTGATATTTTTTTTTAGCCTTAACAGTTTGGAAATAATGAATTACTGTTTAATAATTTGGAAAATTTTAAAATATGAACACAAATGTTAATTAATGAATATAATTTTCAGGTTGCAAACGCATCGTTACCATACGTCATGGGAAATTATATTGAAGTTTACAAGTTTTTGAAGAAACAACAGGAGACTTACCAGTTCTATGATAGAGTTTGGATTCAGCATATTGATCATATAAATGAGTGCACTGCTTTTATGTTCCGACGTATCGAAATCGACAACTGTAATAGGTTGAGTCCTTTCATTTGTGAAATGGGTAAGATGGGGATATTTTTATTATTATATAAATTTGTTTTGTTGAATTGGACAAGTTTTATTGTTCTATAACTAACACAAAAAAGGCCTTGAACGCATTACTGATTTAATGAGTTAATATATTGAAGCGATGATTTATCATCTTTTGTATATCGCGACTCATCTTCAAATATAATCTTTTTTTAAAGTATTATTGTCTCCTGAAAATAAAAATAATAATAAAATTATACATTCTCATTGCAGTATCAGGTATCATTTTAATTTTCTTGGTTCTAAAAATTATACTTTATAAGCAGAAAACTACTTTGTGTTTTTTAAATATTGACTAATATGATTTTGATAATTGTGCTACATTACAAATATATTATAAATATTAAATATTATCATTGAGAATGTAAATTTTTTAATTTTTTATAATTCTGCAAAACAGTGAATTTTTCTTAAACTCAGAGAAAATATTAAAAATTTGTTTAAGTACTACCACTGGGTAGTTTCTCTACTTGTCTTTATTCATGCCAATATGTACCATTCATTCTATTAACTTGTTGTATTAGTATAATACAGTTGTAAATTTCATTGAATAATAAAATAAAAAAATTTTAAAGCGTTTCTAGATTATTTAAAAAACATACTATTATTATTATAAAAATAAAAGATACAATTATCAAAACCCATCTCAATATGTGGTTTTTGGCACAATTCATAATCTTCCTTCACTATATCGCAAGAAATAAAAGAGTGTTCTAGTTATTTCCAAAATAAAACATGTCTCTATTAATATAAATTTGTTTTGCATCAAAATTCGTTTGAGGATTCAAATTAAGTGAAACTCCCAGTTTAGTTATTTATAAATGTTTATTACTACATTACAAAAGAATTTATTTATTAAATTATTAAAATATTAAAAAAAATATTACAGTAGATTTTTTTGATAAAAATACTCCTGTTACTGTGTACTAGAAAGTAAAAATTATTTTCTTTTTAAAAATATTTTTAAATACATTAATCTGATTTTTTTTTGTAATCAAAGAATTTACTTAAAATAATTTAACTTTTTCAGATCCAAAAGTCGTAATCGATGTACTGAGCTGGAGATACGATGTTGTCGCTGTCGCTATGATGGGTTCTGTTTTTCTTGCAATTTTATTAGTCGCCTTGGTCGCTTTCTTTTGGTATTCGAAATCTCGTCAGCGCCAAGCACAACGGCTAGAGAGAAGGGCCAGTATTCGACAATCTTTACATTCCTTGAGATCTTTTGGTTCATCTCATGCCTTTTCTGATGCCTACAAGAGAGGCATTTCAGCTGTTAGTATCATATTATTATATATATTTTCTAAAATTATTGTTGTCATTATTTTGATAGTCCAACTGAATCATTGATTTTAAAATTTGGGGTTTATAAATAACCTTCTCTTTTGTTATCTAAAATTATCTTCTACAAATCTCAATTTCCATGAGTTTTATATTAGTGTTTTTAATTTTTTTATGTATTAATTTTTATTTCACTCTTTAGATACCTAAGGAAATATATTTTTTATTTTCAACACCTTAAATTTTATCCCTTTTTCTAAAGAGGCAAAATAACAAAAGTTCTATTTAAAATGTATTATAAAAGCCGAACGTCATCCAATATATAAACTATTTGAAAAATGATTAGTTTACTGTATTAATATTATGGAGGAGAAAATAAATTCTTAAATTGTAAGCACCTATTTATTGAAACCGACATTTTGACCCACCTTGTGGGCCTTCATCAGGGCTTAGTAGGCGCAAGTATGGGTGTGAAACTTGTCACTATTAAGATGTGATAGGTTTCTAATAAATAGTTGCTTAATTATTTAAGATTTTATTTTTAGCTCAGCCCGGAAAGTTTACTCCTTTATACAGAATATCTAATTTGTAAAAATCAAAGTTTGTTATTTTCAATGTTACCTGACAAAACTGAAAAATATTAGTTGTTAAAAATTCTATAATCTAAGTTTTAATATCATTTTAATTTTATTAATAGTGTTTAGTGTTATATAATATATAGTAAAAATTATTATAGGTAACTTCTGTTTACCTCATCCCCGATTATCAACTGTTTTTATTAATGAAAGGAACTATTATTAATACTATTTTATTTATCTAATTTTTAAAACAATTTTTAGAGCATTCAGCCTTCTCCGACTCTGAACAAAAGTAGTGACTACAAGAAAATGGCTGGAAGTTTAGATAGCATTGAAAAATCGCAATTCAATTCGTCAAATGAGGAAGAAACCCAAAGTTACGACATTTATGAAGCACACAATCCGGCAACGACTGAAGCTGTTAACCAGGGCTTTGATCTCTCTTATCGAAATCAAGGTAAACATTTCGTACAGTTTTCTTATAACTTTTTTAAATAATTTACTTTTTAATATTGAAGATTGCTTTTTAATTTATTTTATAATTTTTCTTTTTAATCTGAAGGCATATAGTGATTCTATCAATAGATGAAGTGAAATGATCGATAGCTGTAATTTTAAAAAAGAAAAAAAAAATTGTTTTATTCATATCTAATAAATATTATAACAAATTAATATCAATTAATTTTGTATCGAAATCTAAAAATTTTAGTTTATAAAACTATCATCCTTTCAACTGTTTTTTAGGAATGTGAAATGTGGCTGTTAAAATTGAAGGATGAACAAAGTCTTAAGCCATTCGAAAATAGGGTATCGCGTAGAATATTCCTGTTCAGTAGTTTGTCCATTCTGTAATTTGTTTGAGTTTACTCACTATTTTTTTATATGCTGTATTAACGAAAAACTATTGTGAATATGGTTTAATAATAAAGCACGTAAACAAAATCTTGTGAAAGATTATGGTTTCGTTTTGAGTTAAACTAATATAAAAAAAAATTTTGTTATATAAAGCTAAAAATAGCTTGAAACCCTTATTCATTACCGGATACTAATTTCTTGAAATTAATTAAATTGTTCTTTTAGGTTTCAAAGATAATTCCACTTTCACGTCAAGGGAGAATAGTACTTGGCATTCAACTGAAGACTACATGAACAATTCCTCGACGCTTCCTCTCACTACGAGCTTAGCAATGACTGATTCAACTATGGATATGACCAGATCAGATTACCAACAAGAACCTGAGTATCAGGTAAAAATAAAATAATTTTAAATATTTTTATTTGAAAAGAAAAGATTTGTCCAGGACCGGGACCCGAACGTGGGTCGCCCAGGTCACTAGCCTTGACATATCTTTTCTTTTCTAATAAAAATATTTAAAAATTAATACAATCAATAACAAATAAAATAAAATAATTTTAATATAAAAAAATTAAAAATAATTAAAAAATAAAATTAAAAAAATAATTAAAAATAATTTTAATTATAATTTGTTATTCATTAGTAGTGAAAGGAGCTCTTTTGTGTTTCTAGACACTTTCAAGTAGGTTTTTCTCATTTATTACAAATCTCCTAGTCCACAGATTCATTGATACATTTGTCCTAAAGATCCTCAATTTTTTTTTAGAAAAAAGTATTTAAGGATTTTGAAATAAATGAAACTAAAAACTACTCAGTATCATCTAGAAGCATGCCTAGGAGTCAGATCCATCCTATTACGGTCAAAGCAATAAAATAATAGTGTGGTATATTTTAAGAGACGAGGATGGAATATGGTTAATTGGTTTAAACACAGCAATAATCCAAAAATACATATTTTTTTCACTGATTTTTAACAGAATTTTTTACATGATTGAAGTATGAATTTATTTTTGTAGGGATAGTTTTTTTAATTTACGTTTTAGTTATCACCTTACATTGATTGTATAAATAAAAATTAATTGTTTCAGGAATATTATGTTAGACCTAAAAGTTCTGCTCTTCTTGAGACGAATCTCGACGATACGTTACCCCTGGCACCAACCAGATCTCATTCGGAGACCCTTCTGGATTCTGCCCATCCTAATCACCATTACAACGGACAAGATATGTCATCGTTCCAACCTCTTAGTAAGAGCCAGCCGTTAGAGACTGCCATGTGATTTTTTGTAAAACCTTATTCTTTAATTAGCATTTTATTCAATTCATTTCACATTCCATGAACATAATTGGACTGAGAAGCAAATATTAGTGGCTGCCTTTTGTTTTACAATACCTGTTATTCTCTTTTCCAACTTTTTGTAATGATTAATATCTTATTTTACAATGAATGACAGAGGATATTTCAATGAAGGTTATATCAGGGATATTAAAAAATAAATAAATAAATTTCAATTTATCATTGAACAATTCTTTAAGAAATTTATCTAATAGATTTTAATAAGATTAAACTCTATACCATCTAATGACTGATCTAAACAACAAATAGAAGCGTATTTTGGAAAATATTTAGAAGGCAGTGAGTGACTTTTATTCTTTTCAGGGTACAAGTTCTTTAAATTTATTATATCGACTCGAATGCAACATATATTTTTTTTTTAAATTGTAGGACAGTTATAACATTGCCTTAGCAGTTTTAAAGCTTTGAAGAGACATTTCTTGAACTGTCTAAGTTAATATGTATATTGCAATTTAGCAAAATATAAACAATTATTTGTTAAATGTTTAAAGGAATGAGCTGTGTTATATAGGTAACTTAGACTTTTAATTATGATCAGCTGATGTAGCTTTATTTTAACTTGCAAACCTGCTATTAAAAACAATATCTTCTTCTAATTTTAGAAATATTTTATCGTAGATTTTACCTTATCTGGTATATTGGTATCAACTTGAAGAAAACAGGCATGTCCGATAATGGAGATTATCATATAAAATAGTAATGAAGTTTAACTTATATTTATATAGATCAAAGCATTACAAGTTTTTTTTTTAAATTATGTTATTATATATGTATAATACAGTACATGACGAATAATGACGGATCTTCACCTTGTAAGGCCCATAAAATGTTTAAAGTTTTGATGCAAAATAATTATTCAGTTTATTCTTCTTATATTCAACTTCCGGGATGGACCGTGTCTTGTTGATGTTATGAACCAAGCTTTCGCTCATCGTGCTGTGAGCTTCTTCAGGGTTAGTCAGTTAATGAAGAGCGGAATATTCAGTTTATAATTTTGTAATTTGGTTCCAATTATTATTATTTATTTATTTTTTATTCATAAGGTAATTTTTATAGTTTTGATTTTATATGTTTATTATTGCATATCATAATGGTCTCGGGTTCAGGCATTTGGATGCTGAGCACTACTATATAAATTTTATTCACCTGTGTTTTGTAATCCGATTACTACTATTCCGTACTATTCTTAGATAGATTGTATTGATTCATTTAATTTGGTTTTTTATCTCATGAGGCCTGTTCGGAAGCCTGTCAAATTTTTGTTTTTTTTAATATCCGGGGATTCAATTGCTTTTTTTTTTTCTCTTTATATTTTCATCCACACCTGTAAAAAACAAGTAATTGACAATCAGCGGATTGTCTGACTGGAAAATAATATAGAATGACATGGAAGGCATGACGAAGAACAGTACCCAGCGATACGCCTCCATTGGCTTGCTTTAATTTCCTACTGTAATAGGTCCCTCATCCATGATCTTTTTAGTCTCCTTGGGCATGAGAGTCGTGGCCATTTGTTGTACCAATGGGTTTGAATGTCCGTATAGTTTTTCTTGAAATCGTTTGTAGTACGTTCGTGTGTGCTCGTCAACCATAAATAACATTATGCACGAGTTATAATTTTTATTGAATCAAATCATATTATTTAAGAATTGTTCACTTTAGATGTTATGAAGCATTTCTCTGCAAATGAAAATAGTCGTATAATTTTCACTCATTCCTAACACCATTAAAAGAATACTGGATAAGAGAGAGTAATATATTTATGGGATAAATTATAATTGATTAAATTATATGAAGGTCAATGTTCTCGAATCAATTAAGATTATTTTTACAATATTTTATTTCTTTCATTATTAAATATTTACATTGGACAAAGATGATATGATCTCAAGAGTTTACATCTCTGGTTTGTAAGATGTAAATTCTTTATATTATTGCAGACTTAGTCTACAGTCTGTTAATAAATTAGTTTGAAACCAATGCTTCAAATGTGATATTTTCAATATTAGTTGTTTTTAGCCTTTCAGGTTTTGGTTATTGTATAAAGATAATAATGTTTATATTCCTGTACATTTTTATGTGTTTGTAAATATGAAATTTTATAGATGTTGCATAGTATTATCTGTAAATGTGTAAATATATAAATATATGTATATTAGATTTAATTTAAAATTTATTATACACTTTGACATTGTGTATAGCCAAGACTGTGAAAAGCATCACACGGACACTTAAATTTATCTTAATTTTATAATATGATGTTTAGGTAAGTATAAAAAACACAAATATGTATTATATACATAGATACGTATATACTTATGTATGCCTATTAACAGGGTGTATTAATTTGAGCATACACCATAGGAGAGTCATAACTGTTCTGGTTTATGTTAAAATCAAACAACCTATAAATAGATGTACATATGAAATTCTTTGTTATTAGCTATTTTTAATTTATAAGTTTATCGTTTTATTTGCATAGTATCATCGTTTATAGATTTTTTTAGAAAATATTTTATTTGGCACTATTTTGTTGTGTGATAGATATAATTTCTTAATATGTTTATTTGAACGGTACATTTTTGGTTAATAGATTTCTATCATTTCAATATTTTTTAATTTTTATGTGAGAGTAAAAGATATTTATATGAAGTATCCCAAAAAAGCAATAATGAATGACAATATCAATAAAAAATACATTTTATTATAATTACTTTACATTTTTAGTTATTTATTTTTACATGATTGTGATTTTTAATTTTTAATAGTAATTTGAATTATTTTCAAGCACATATTTAGAATAAATTTTTTTCAGCAGATTCGATTTTTTTTTAAGCTTAAAGAATTTATTCAGTGACAATTTTTTCCAGTTGATTAATACCTTAATCAATTAAATAATGCCATATATAAGATTGCTTAAAAGACCATTATTGATAATGTGATCTTTATGGAAGACTGTTAATATTACCGTTGAATGTGTTCATATTTGTAAACTAGAAGGAAAGCCAAAATAGTGAGCAATGAATTTGTAAATATTATGTCCATAAATTACTGTATATATTTGTCTTTATTTATAATTTTTTAATAAACCCATTTTTACAATTTTTCTTTTTCTGTAACTAGCCTAACCCTCTCCCAGGCATTAAGGATGTTTAAGGTCAATAGAAAATTAATAACAAAATAAATAAATTAATATATATTATAAATAAATATTTACAAAAGCACAACATAGGTAACTCTTGAAATTTGTACATCGTAGTTTTATGTGGTTTGTTTTTTGTCTTTGTATTATTATAACTAGTAGAATGATGCAAGTCGAACTTGTTTTTCATATTCTTCATTCTTTGGATTTTCTTCACACATGTTGCCATTATTTGGAGGCCTCATTTTGTTGTATCTAAACAAAAAAAGTGAATGATTAGTTAACCTAACAAATATTAACCATTTAAATAATATGATATTTATTAATAACTGTATTTATATGTTTAAATAATTACGTGACTAGTTAAGTAGAATGCATTGAAGTTATATTATTAAATTACAGTACACCATTATCGTCGTCGTGAATAAATGAAATTCATAATCAAATGCCTGTTATATTATTAAATGATATTAAAGTAACTTCTATGAGAGTTGGTTTCGCGAATTAATGATTGAACTGTACTTATGAGTTGATAATAGGAAGCGGAGTAGCTCAGTGGTAGATCACTGAGTTGCCGTGCCGAAAGTCCTGGGTTCAAATCCCACTAGCTGGCAGACTTTTATTTAATCTTTTAGCAGTTGGAGATGGTTGCTATGCAATCTAGGAGCCTCCTCGGGATTATCCAGCCTCTATAAAGTGGGAAAAATCTGGCAGGTAAGCATGATCTAGGACAAATCATCTCCCTACACAACCATTGTCCATGAAACAGCACCATGTACTGAACACAAGATCCTTTATGGGCTGTAGTGGGTACAGGGTTTTTTAAAATTTATTTTGATTTATTTAAAAAATTCAACTTTACATATAATGAAGAAAATATTTTAAATATACCTCGTGAAATCTCCCTTGCAAAGCTTCCATGGCAGTAAATCTATTTTTTCATGCAACTTCCGCGATAAATCTGGTGAGACATAATTTGGATTTCCAGCTCCTGATCCTCTAGTGATCAATTTTCTTTGTCTAAAAGAGAAAGTATATATTTACTGATCTATTATAATTATTTATAACCTTTTTTTTTTTTAACTTATCCCTACCTGTTGTAACAACAATGTTGTGCCGCGAAGGAAGTGCTTCCATGAGCTAAAAGAGACCTGATACAATATTCAGCATTTGGTTTGTAAATATGTAACCTTTCGCCATCCCCACTTGCATCCTTCCATCGGTAAAACCTAAAATTAACTAGTTTATCAGTTAAAATATTTAATATAGCCAATTAAAACGAAAAATATGTTTTTATTTAAACATTAAGAATTTTGCTTTATTTTTTCCCTTAAGCTTGAAATTGATCCAGGCAAGCATTAACTATATATGAGGATGTGAGAAATCCAAGTGTACTATAAGTTCGTATAATTCTAATGTTATGGCTCAGTTCTTTATCATTTGAATATTTAGCGTTGCTATCAGTATATAATAATTACTTAAATTCATTTGACTTCATAAACATAAATTAATGAAAAACAAATAGTGTGCTAAATGTTGAATACTCACCTTTTCTGGGGTTCATCCCAAATCTTATCTTCATAGAAAATACTTGTTGGATAATTGCAAGGGCAAGAAGGAAGAGGACCGAGAAATATGTCTTGCAAATGCTTCCTGCAATCTAATAACTAAAAAAACAAATAAAATCAATGATAAATATAATAATAATAAACAATCTAAAAAATATAATATAGTAATAAAAAATATAACTAATAATAAGGTGTAGAGGTAGAAAGATCTAACAATGTCAACATCATAATGACTCCTAAGTAACAATATCATTAATACCCCGTGTAATTCTTTAAGTATGAGTGTCAAATATGTTCACTAAATTTGAAGGATGAATAACCTCTTAAGGTATTTGAAAATAAGACATTGTATTGAATATTCAGTCTGAAAAAGGATTGGTCCACTATGAGAATTTAGAAGATTATTCAATGTAGAATTGGAGAGAATACATCTATAGTATGATGTCAGAAGATCGAGATGTACTTGTAAAGTTTTTTACAATAAAGAGGATTGCATGACGGGTGATCTAATGGAATTGGGTAGTAACTGAAGTTTGTAAACAGGAGTTGATGGTATCATCATCAAGCATTGGGCCCCTAAGTCTTATTTGTAGTATTATAAATATAGATACTTCTGTTAGAAGTCATGAAGGCAGTGAGTATTGTTTAGTATGAGTGCCTAAGGAGGAAGGTTATGATGCTTGGTACAGTAAGAGTATTGTTTTGGTTGGGACACCCTAAGGAGGAAAGTCACACCAATGGTACTGTTAGTCTTGTTTTGGTGGTGACACCTAAGGAGGAATATTCAAAGTACACAGTTTTATTGCTTCTTTATCAGAGGAAACGATAATGGTTTCTTTGTTTGATGAATTTGAATCCCAACTTCTTCTTCTTCTGTACTTTATCCCTTCCGGACCATCATAGCCACATAGACTTTATTTAAAGAGTTTCTGAACAGTATAACGGTAATGATACCATACCAAGACCCTTCATGAGTTGTAGTGGTACAGATTTTATTTTATCCTAAAAAGGTTGTGTGCTCTTCAGTTTTGTACAGAAAATAGTTTAGGCTTGGATCGACTTAATGTAAGATAATCTTCAGGATGTAAATAAAAAACATTTCTTCTCTTGGTTTCTGCTCCTAAATCCCAGCACTGATACTACGCTTACGCATACATTTTAACTCCAAGTACGCTTAAGTTCAAAAAATGCAGAATTGAATTCATCAATGAAGTCCTGAAGTCACATTTAAGGCTTCTCATCAATCCCTATATACTACCCTCCCCGCTGTGACCATTCATCATCTAGACTATAATTAAAAACAAAATTAATAATGATCTAAAACATACCTTTTCACACGGCGTGCTGTTCTCGAGGTGGGCTTTGGAAGGGCCGGAAACTGCTCCGATGAGTTTGGAAACGGCGGTACCAAAGTTTATCTTCAATTCGTCCGTGAACAAGTTTATGTCCAAATCGTAGTCGGCCTTATCGTCCAACTTCGGTTCTTCCGGGGTATCCTCCCTGGCTTGGCTGATCTTGAGGCCTATGACTACGTTGGTAGAATTGTAGACGGTCTCCGGGCCTGCTTCTTTTCCGAGCAGAGGGAACCCCGTCTCGTTGCCCTCCGAATAAGGAAGGCTTACTGTTAACGTTCTCGTGTTGAGAAGGATCTTCTGCACCTCGTCGCCTGGCCTCATGGAAAACATAAGAGGTAAAAACTACATGTACGATTCATTTAATAAGTATTTATAAGTTTATTAAATATAAAATAATAATTATGCTATTTTTTAAAATGTATAAGAAGTCGAGATTTGTATGATACAACCCTACAATTACAAACAATACAATATCTTAATTAAATAAAATGGCTTCACCAGCTTGTAACAAAAGTTCTTTTCCTTTTCCCAACTCATTAGGAATCCATCCCATAGTAATGTTTGTTTTTCTCTGTCGCTATGAACCGTCAAGGATCTTGGCCCTCTCAATAATCCTCCTCCATTCTCCACGATCCTCTGCTCCGCTTCTCCATCCAACCAATAGGATCAGCAGAAGGTCAGCCTAGACATCCTCCACCCATCGTAGTCTTGGTCTGCCTCTTCTTCTTTTCCCGCCCGGGTGGTCTTTCATTATTTGCTTTGGGGTTCTTTCTTGATCCATACATTATACGTCTCCCATTTTATTCTCCCCATTTCGATACCGCAGACAAAGTCAGGATCCTCGTACAAATCCCTATGTTATTTGTTTTTTTTTAGGGAAAACAATAGCTATCTTCCATGGTTGGATCATCTATTTTTCTTGGTATCTTACTTTCCCATCCGTTCAAAAGTCACTCCTGCTGCTTAGTAAAGGTCCACGCCTGTTTGTTTCTACGATTTATTCAATTTTTACTTATACTAAACATTTAATTTCTTTGTAACTTGAGTTGGCTTTAGTTTTAAAACCCATGTCGGAAGAAAAAATTCGTGATCCGCTCTCTTTTGAGGCATTCCTGGAAGAAAGGTCTAAGTACCATGGCAACCGCCGAAGAAATTCGTGTCGTAGAAGGAGAGTCAATTATCAATCAAAATACTGACACATTTTGGATCAGAGGTTGCAACAACGGTAATTTTGCAGATGAACCCAGATCATGTCGCCCATTTTTCATTAACGATGATGTTCTTTTCAAGTGTTTTAACCAATACCCCTTTTAACTCTTAATTATAGGACGTAATTGGGGTTTATGATGCCAGTGGTTCGCCATCTTAAAATCTTGGCTAACGAAATTTAAGACCAATGTCCGACACATACAATTTGACGGAGTATAATGCTCAGGCATTATACAAACAGATTGGGTTTTTTTTTTATCAGCAGTGGTTTATTATTTAATAGATCGGAGCTTTGATTATTAAGATGACGTAAATAATGGATATGAAGAATTCTTTGCCTCAAAACCGAATAAGTGGTACCGGCATCGGATATAATTACTAGCAGAAAGATGGATGGAAGTAGTTAAAAGCAACGGAAGGACTTCTGTGTTTACCTGGTATCACATCCCAAAACTCACAGCCTCATATATTGTATCTCTAAAAAATAATTGAAACAATTTGAATAAAATTTCTTACCAAGAAGAGCAATTGTCCGATTTTGTACTAAATACTGCTTTTCGGCGAATCTCCGAGTCGAAGAATTTTTCAACCGGTGCCTCTTTTTCCCCCTCCCATGTCCAGTCTTCACCTTTTTCTTCCTTCTTCCGTGTCGTATAACATCACCGATGATCTCCTAAAAAAAATCAAATCTTCACTAATATAAAATTTGAATGTACAAGAATTTAATGATTAAATAATGATAATTGCTGTTTAGTATTTTTACAAAAGGAGATAACAGAGTATGTATCTTTGCTTCTCTAAAGTATGTATAAGAGTCTTGACAACAGAGTCAACATTATATTCTTTGTATTAATGTCGTGGTCATAGCAACCGAATGACGTCACATGAAAGAGTTTACACATAAATAATATATGTAGAATAGTTAATTGAACTCTAAAAAAATTACACAAATTTTCAAAATAATTATATAATATTTTTATTTATCCAAAAGGGAAAAAGTTCGTCACATAATGGATTTAAAAAAGTTCATAGACCATTCCTCGTTTAATAACGTTAAGTAGAAACTGATAGCATTATCGACAATCCAAGACGGAATAGTCACAGCTCTGACTTTCTCCAATCAAAATAGTTCTAACCTACGTCACTTTCTAACACTATATACGCATTAGAAGATAACGAGAATTTGCTGTATATATATATATATATATATATATATATATACTCGTATATGCACTTGGGACTTAGTTCATCCTAGAGATCGACAAGCTTACATTTAATTTAGAAGAAGACGGATATTTAGAAATGAAATAATGTTAATATGATGTGCCTTAAAGAAAAAGTAGGTGCTACAGTATAAGTTTTAGTTGCAATAACCTATTTACGCTTATCGTGCGACGTATCGACATGTGAGAAATGCGGATACGAGGGTTAGATGCAAATAGTAAACTTGAATGTTACAGTAATGTAAATAATATTTAACGGTATTTAAGCATAAATTCCTTATCAATTACGTCGCCGCACTAGCGTTATATAGTGGAATTCTTGAACCAACCACTTTGAATTCAAATATAAAATTCCTAATTGTTTATTTAATATATAAAATTGTCGTGTCACAGTGTTTGTAACGAAACTCCTCCAAAACGACTTGACCGATTCTTATGAAATTTTGTGTGTATATTCAGTATGTCTGAGAATAGGATGTAAACTATTTTTCATACCACCAAGTGATACGTGTCGGCTATTATTATTGATTATTCGTCGATCGTAGCACTGACGATTGATGTTGTTGCATTTTTTATATGTTGTAAGGGCATGTCAGAGTAGTGTAAATCCAAGTTTGCAACCGAAAAAACGGATTGGAAAACGTTTAGTGCCCGAAAAACCTCAAAATTTTCGGAGTTATTCCAGTTTTTGGACTTTATCTCCTAATCTGTGTTTTTTGGGGGAAAAATTATTGGGGGAAAAGTTATTTTTAAATTAGATTAAATTGGCTACAATTTGAGCCCAACCGCAGCTCTTTAGCTTTAATAGATCCTGAGCTATGTTCCAATCATATAATAAATAACTGGAATCTTATCTCTATCTAATAAACAAAATTGTCGTGTCACAGGGTAACACAACTTATGCGTCGATCGTAGGAGTGACGCTTGATGGTGCTATCTAATTAATAATAATTAATTAATTAATTAAAATAGAACTATGATATATTAAAACAACAACGACAAGTTATTGGCTGGTGCTGTTCTACTACAATCTGGTGGTTTCCGACAGACATAGCCAGTCATTCCTTTTTCTTCCGCCGATGAGATTAACGCATGTTTAAATCAATCGTTTTTGTGTCGAAATGTCGAAAAACTTAGATTGAACATAAACATGCGAGTACAATCACAAAATGATCCATCAGCACAAATATTTTCAAAACTACTACTGGATATTGGAATCGCTGAAATTAGGAGTGTCTTCCCGGATCTACAAAATAATTACATTGACCACAATTGGCTCATTATCGTTCTAATTTGGCAGCGAAAATGGGACGGAATGATGACGAAACTAACTTAAAATATAACAGTTGTTAGCAGGTGATCCAATGTCCTTTAAATCAATCGATACTATTGTCGTTGAAAGCCAAGCCGTAAATTATCCAACTGAATTTTGTGAACTACTCAATTTTTAGTTGAAGATCGGTTCACCTATTATTATTCTGCGTAATTTGAATCCACCTAAATTATGGAATCGTACAGGTTTTGTCATCAAAAATGTCACCGGGAATGTTATTGAAGGAGCCATGTTGAATGGAATCTTTAAAGGAGAAATCGTCCTGTAGCCGCGTATTCCAATGATGCCACCAGAATCCATAATGCCGTTCAAAATAGTTCAATTTGATATAGGCTTGGATTTTGCCATGACCATCAACAAGTCTTAAGCCCAGACAAGGTCCATTTGCGGTTTGGACCTGGAACATCCATGTTTCTCCCATGGACAATTATATGTTGCATGCTCACGTGTTAGTAAACCATCTAATCTATTTGTATTAGCAAATAACAGATTAACAAAAAATATTGTGCATCGATCAGCGCTCAATTAATTGAAATAAATAGTTATAATTTAAAAAATATTATTAGCCATAATTAAAAATCAACCATGATATACCTCTTTTATTACACCAATGTTTACATTTTATCAGTTAACAATTTTGTATATTATTTATTTATTATATACTATACTTAGATATGAGATGAATAAAATTTAAAATCAAAAATATATTTAATTAATTTTTTCCATTCATTCATTGTTTCTTTAAAGTTCAAATTTTTACGTAATATTTTTTTAAACTATTACAACAGCCACAGCAACTCGTGGCCGGATCAGCGAGTAACTTAAAAGAAATTTACTAAGCCTTAAGGACTATTATGTTTAGCGACTGTTTGACACCGTACAGTACTCATGAACTTCATTTTACATCAACTCCGGAGGGCGACATAGCTAAGGACTTTTTATACACTTAAATTATCCTACCGAGCAGCGAACCCCCGACCTTGGGCTTAGCAGGTTGTTTTGCTAACTACAACACCCTGGGTGACCGCTAATTGCAAGTAGGTATTTATAATTATGGAATAATTACATAAACATAAGTGTTGTAGTGTTTTTCTTAGAATATTTCCTTAAATTATAATAGCATTTTAAACGAATAGAGTTATACAGTAGTAGGCAAATCTTGTGTTGGATCTTGTAAAATAGGCAAGATTTTGACTAGAGAGACCAAATAATTATTTTTATTATATTGTAGCCATAGCGACCGAATGACGCCAGTAGATTTCGGTAATCATTTCATCAAGAAATGGAGGTTTCAACAAGCATTTATCAACTATACTTCGAAATGTTATTGAAACTTTTATTTCTTATTGAAATGATAACCAAAATCTACTTAATACCTATAATTACATCCTATTTTCTATACGAAAGCTCATCATAACTTGTACATTGAAAATATTAAAAGGGAAACAAATAAACTGTTAAAACTTGTTGTAACTCAACTCCAAGAAACACAACCTGCGGAAGAGATGCCATTTATTTTCCTGAGGGGGCATCAGCCCAAAAGACACTTTCTTAAATATGCTAGTAACTTATAAAAACGTTTATGTATTGTATAATTAGAGATATTAATGGCTACTTAGTTCCAGGTGCAACGGACAGCGCTAAAAGAGAAGGTAGGGAAGGAATGAGCTGAGCTGGCCAGCGGTCGGAAATAAACAAGATTAGAATTAGAAGGCAGTTAGGATTAGATTAATGGGAAGTGAACCCTAGGGAGCCAAATCAGCAGCGAGATCCCAAGCCAGAGATAGCGGCCCTTTCATCCTTATACCTCTTTGTGTCTTCTCCACGGCCTCCTTTATACTATCCACCGCCACTTCTATAACCTAGCCGAGCCTCTATAACCTTCTTCCCTTTCTTGCGTCATTCGTAATGCGTTTTTATCTTTTGTTAGGTGAATTCAACTGAGTCCAACGAAAAAAAAAGAGAACTCTCGCAATAGACATTTCTCCTTCTACTCTCTAATACTCTGGAGCTATATTAGAGGAACATGTTAATTCGTATATTTTGCTAAAGAGTTCACGGATGATAATCACCATTGTAAGCTCCCTTAACCTCTCCAATTTTTTATCGTCTCTAAAATACTCCAAGGTGACAGATAGAATAGAATAGGAGATATAGTATATAGTAGAAAAGAGTAAGCACTATGATTAGGGATGTAAATCCCATTCTAATTAACAATAAATTAAGTTTTCATCTTCAAGTCACTGATTATTAACTGTACAAATAATATAATATTATAAATAAAGTTAATTTAACGTTTAAATCAGTATACAGTTTACTAAATAGCTTGCTCAGCTAAAAAATATCCCTTCAGAATAAAACATAAGCAATACTAACAGTTTTCTTCTGCTGCATTCATATTTAACAATCGTCATGTTTTGTGTATAGTCTACATTGTGACGTAGTACATTATAATAACCTGAAAAATGTTGTAGGGCCTATCCAACCCCAGATCGCGCATTTTATTTCGTCAACGGATGATTTTAAATCTTTATAATTATGAGTAATTTATTATTAATTCTAAGCGAAATTTGAAGTGATCTTGATCCTCACGTAAATATAAATAAAAACCAAACCGTCTCGTCTCAATTCATAGGCCATGAAAATTTTGAAACATTAATCAGGAAGGCATTGTCATATAGTATTGTTTTAAGATACGTAATAAAATAACAGCCCCTCGCAAAAAATAATTTAAATTCTTGGGTCTACATTTGGGGGCACATACGTTTTATATATTATATATCATGTAATGATAATATACATATTCATAGAAATAAATGTAACTCATAACTAGATTTTCCTAGCTATGATTTTTTCTTTGGAGAATTGTTAATAAGTTTTCCAAAATGTGTTAAAAATATTAATAATTATATGAAGCAGTTTAATTATTTTTATTCTATAATATTAACAGAAACTGCCATTACAAATAAAAGAAATGACAAAAGTATAGGATTTATCAATTATACCATTGCCCACTGCAGGCAGGTTGTGCGGGTATAGTAGCTTTCCTAAACCAATATATTTTTCTTATCAGGCAGCAAATTGCTTTTTAACTTCATCAAAATAAATACTATCAGCTTTTCAAAATTTATTAATAATATCACATGTTTTTAATAAAGTAAAACTTATTTTATAATGAATAATAAATACAAAATACTTATTTTATCCTAATAAGTATTATGTATTTATTACGTATCTTAATTCTAATATACGTATTAATACAGAATAGAATTAAGTTAAGTAAACCACAAATAAAAGAATGTCTACTGTTATTGTATATAATAACAGTAGACATTCTTATATTTATTATATTTTTTAAACATTTGATATTAAATTAATAATAAAAAAAATGTGTTAAATATTAATATTTATTTCGAAGAGATTATCAAATCCAGTTTCATCATTTAAAAAGTGGAATCAAATTTAAGAAAATTAGATCTTAAGAGATTATATTTAATTCGGGCCAAATTAACTTTATTCTTTAATTATTGGATTTTGGGAGAATTTCGTGTTTTCTAAGATCCCCAATGGTTATGGTTAACTCTGTATCTAAATCGATCTAAGAATTGTTGAAAGTTTAAAGAATTGATTTTGTAAATGTTCCAGTAATCTCAATCTTGTCATTTCATTTTTGTATAGAGATAATGCTTCACAATTTTTAGCTTATAAAATTATTAATAAAAAACTTTATTTTTTATTTATCTAAGGGATATTTGAATATCCGAATAGGTTCAAAATATTTATCCCTCTATAAGTCATTAACTCAAACAAACTGGCTGATTAAGTAGTGCCAACCTATTCATAAAATTCCCTCCCCGAGACAAGGGTGGAACCAGAGGGAATTTTCGGGGAGGTAAGGACTATTAATCTGGTAAAGAGCATGGGTTGTACCATATATTTTCGGTATTTTTTTTTTGTGTTTTCTTTGTCCTCCTCAAACCACCTCCGGCTATCCTCACGATCCCGAGCACTTCTCATCAAATTCCTGACTCCAACGATGTTCCTCGATTCAGTCACTACTCCGTCAATCCATCTCAGCTTAGGCCTTCCTATTTTCCTGGTCCCAACATTCACTTTTCTATTTAATTTTCTTCCATCCGATCCAGATGTCCCGCCCATCGCAATCTGCCATACATTAAAGTCTGGACAATGCCAGAATCTGTAAATGCTTAGTACACTCTCTTGCCCGCCTTCTCCAAATCCTAACCACCAAAGATTTTCAGAGGATGTTTTTTTTCCAAAATAAGACCGTGTTCATTGGCTTTTGTTAGGGTCCAAGTTTCCGATCCACATTGCAGAACATGAGGGTTCAGATTTCTATACAGATGGAGTTCAGTCTGTCCAGAAAATCAGGGGAGGTGATTCTACTCTTCACTTTAACAGCTCCCACTTTAATCATATTCATGGGTCACCAAAGAGCCCAAGTAAACTAAGATAATCGTGAATAATATAATTGTATATTAACCCAAGGTGTTATGATACAATAACAGCTGTATAGTAACCCAAGGACAAATGAGTTTGAACGAATTTAAAGCCATAGTTGTTTTGGGACGGGGATTTCCCGATATTCTTCCACACAGGTGACCACCAACTGCTCAAGTATCAAATAAAGATTGTCAAGGGAGCTTTAAATAGTAATAATTAAATCTACCTAAGAATAACTTTTAACGTTTACACAAGCCGTTTTCATTCTGTAATATTCTGAAATTTGTAACACTGGGGCCAATTAAGGGTCTTGCAAATATTGCATTGATTCTGAGCCAAGTTTTCTGTCAATAAATAATACACACTTCACCAATCCTGGATGAGCCCAAGGAGGATCTATAGACTTTCACTGTTCGTCTACGCCTGTTAACAGAATAAATAATTTGTCTGGCACGGCTGGATGCGAACCCTGCCGCTTCAGCGCTTCAACTCAGCTCCCTAGTAATATTATATTATAAATTCTTCTGGAAAAAAATAGGTTGGAGTACTTATACCAAGCGGAAATAAAAGTACAGTTTACAACATCAGGGCAAAAAAGGAGGAAGAAGCGAACAAGAAATAGTCCCTCATTCTCCCTAAGAGCGGCCCAGGAACTGGTTACAACTCCTTTTCACCGATAATGATCTTTTCGGCCCCTTTCTCTCCAGAGGAGCCGCCAAGAGCTATTAAGGAGCGGAGAGACAAAGGATAGGAAAAGGAACACCTGCCGTGGGTCCTCAACTTCCAGGAACCTTAGGAACGGAGTTGATTTAGGACCGGAGGAGGAATCCTCGCCGTAGGAGTCCTTGGTCGGGGAAGAACCATTGGTCCTTTGATTGAGGGATATAAAAGAGTGGCTGTAGAGTGAGAGAGGGAGAGAGAGAGAGAGAGACAATGATCTCGAATAGGACAATGAAGAGGGATCCGTTTGATCCTGCCGCGGCTTCCCGGCCGCTAATAATCTCTTCACTACCTGGCTCTATTGTAATCATTCCCCCCCCCCCTCTCTCTATCACTCTCTCTCTCTATCTCTCACACACACACACGCGCGCATACTATCATTCACTATATAATTCCATCTCTCTCTTAAGCCATCTTAAAATACACACACCGACCTCCTATATATATATATATATTTAGCGACCCATCCCACCTTTGCTCGGCTAATAATTGTCTGTGTAATGTTTGTTTTTTTATCACTAAGGAGCACGTGAATATCAATGGTTAGGCTTCTTTGGGAGTCTTGATTTTCTTTCTTCCCATCTCAGCTAATGTACTTTATTATATAAAAATTATAAAAATAAAAAACAAACCAAATATTTCTTTACATTTTTACGAATTTATTATCTTGTACGCTAGATAATTGTACGGGATTAGGCAAGCAGCGTCTTCGGTGAAACCCATCGATATTCCAACCCATTTACACAAAACCTCGACAAATTATATACCTAAGCCTTCCTGGTGATTCAATCTATCTATTGGTAAAAATCCCATGGAAATCCATGCAGTAGTTATTGAGTTTACCGCGAACAAACGCCGCCGAGGACTTTGTTTTATAATATGTATAGATAATAATAATCTATGAAGGCGCATGAAATAAGCTGGGAACTTCAAGAAGTGCAGTAAGCGGTTATGTTGGGAACTGCATCGTCAGAAAATTTCACAATATTCCAAATTAATTATAAAATTTTTGGAAACTATTAAAAATGAAACAAAAAAACAGTTAAAACATGTGATAATTCAACTCGAAGCGACAACCATGCTCAACAGAACCCTAATTTATAACAATGAAGATTCCAAAGTAACGCAAATTAAAGGAACACGTTATGTTTACATTTGTTACGATGTTGATACACGGCTATTAGTATCCGTGCTCTAGTTTCTAACCTATCGTTATTGAAGCACTTAAAGAGAAGAAGGGGGAGAGATGAGGTCGGAAAGAGGTCAGTTCTGTACAATTCCATCTTTTTACCTCAATGCTAAATCCAGGAACTCTCTAAAACAATGCTTTTTACACAACACTATGATAGGACATTACACTCTTTATTGATAACTATAATTTTGAAATAATAACGGGTATTAAAGTTAATTAAAAAGTTACAAATCGAAGTTACGTATGAATAATTCGATTAATCTATCAATGATAGACTATAATCAGCTGATGTAATTTACAATTTTTTGTAAATTATTAATTTTTGTAAACGATTAATCTATCAATGATAGACTATAATCAGCTGATGTAATTTACAATCAGCTGACTCCATCTCCTAATTAGTAAGGAACGATGACTGTTGGAATATTTTTATTTTCTCGATTACTCCCAGTTGTTTTCTCCCTTTTCTCTAAATATAATCCTTAAGGAGCTCGCCTTATAATCCCTTAGGGATTTCCTTTGACATGAATACGTCCGCCGGCGTTAAGTTATTGGAGATAGAAAAAAACAAACACATTTCTACTCGTAGAACGGATGACCTTGGGTTTTGTAGCTTGGGGGATATTATAGCCGTGGAAAGGCTTTTATTATATTCATTTGGGCTCCTTTTGTTCTGTCAAGCCTGGAAACACGTTTCTTTTCCAAGCTCCTTTCGATCGTTTCTTGCCGCGTTAATTGCCAGCGTATTTTTCTCAACACGCTCCGCTCTTCCAACCTCTCCCTTGGCCAAGTAGTGCAGGTACAGGTACAAGTAGTATAATCACATTTTTATCCAATTTCGTATTCCAGGATTCTTTAAACATCTCTATCAGTCATCTATGATATTTTCTGTAAACTAAACGAACCTAAATACAGTTCTAATAAACCATTAATGATGAGGGTATCCGTTCCGCAGGTTGTCGCGTCGAATTGACCCACAACAAGTTTTATCTTTTCATTCATTTCTCTTTTAATATTTTCCAAAAATACAAGTTATCGTGAGCTTTTGTATGGAAAAGAGAATGTAATTGCGGGAAAATGTGTCTACTTCGGTAATCATTTCAACAAACATATATCATCTACACTTCTAAGTTTTATTTGAAACTATTATTTCTTGATTATGTGATTACCGAAATCTACTCATTCAGCATAATTATATTCTCTTTTCCATACTTGTATGCTCATGATAACTTGTATTTTTGGAAAATATTTAAAGGGTAACCAATGAAAAGTTAAAACCTGTTGTGGCTCAACTCGAAGCAACAGCCTTTGGAATAATTACAGTAATACACATTTATAAAGCACCCTTAAATTATTTATTCGTAAATAAATGCTTAGATTTAAAACTTTTGATTTAAAAGATTTTTTTCTGATTATTATTTCATTGAAAATTCATTTGATGATTTTCTTGAAGAAGAAAAAAAGCAGAAATTATTTACATAAGTGTATATTTTACAGTACATTTACAAAACTTCATTAGAGTACTTGGCATAATTTACTGACGCACAAAAAAAAAAAATTCTCAAAAACCCTTCTCTGTTTATAAGGAAGAAAATTGTGCGGGTGGAGGTAAAAAAAATCTTTTATATAGAGATAACTGTTTATTTGGAAGCCGACGTTTCGACCCACATTGAAGGTCTTCTATAGGGATATTTCAGTGGGATCACACTCGACACTAGACTCAACTTCTATGTTTATAGGTTATTATAAATCAGCCATAGACAAGTGATAACGGTGAGCCAGCTGTTGTCATGCCAATGGCGCACTCTATTAGAATTAGATGCTAAATTATATATTATAAATAATTACAAATAAATCAATTACTACCTTTGCTTTATTCACCAGCGGTTTTGATTTTTTAATTCTCTTGTGTTCTAATTTTCGGGTTTAACATGGAGAAAAGTAATATGTATTTACTTTACAAAAAAAATTTAATTTAATTTCAAATATCTTAATTATAATATTCAATTGATACTCATAGATGATATAGGTCCCCAACATTGAGGTAAGAGTCCAAAAGCGAACTAACTGTAGCACAAACATTAAACTGAGGTTTTTTCAATACTTATTATCTATTTATGATATATTGTAATAAAGCACCTTCCAATAAATTTTGGGATTAGTAAATATTTTGGAGATACATTTTAGAGATAAATAGTAATAGAATTATTTACGAGCTACAGTTGATTATTAATATATAATTATTATATAAATGATTATCGTATTACCAACTCTATAATTAATATATATTTTTATATTATTACTTAGACATTACTTTTAACTCTCATTTGTTTAATGCGTAAGGTATGCCATGCTGTGCGAAAGTAAAGTCATGCCACCCTATTCAACTCAACTCAGACCCGCTACTGGGGTACGCTGATGATGTCGACATTGCTACTACATTAGAAAGCATCTTAGGAGAGTCATTACCAGCACGAGCAGTTGCAGAAAAGCTTGGTCGGTCATCTCACAAAAGAAAAGATGGCGAAATATATGAGAGTTATTGGAAGCATGGCAGGTTTTTGGAACTTGGCTTTACAAGTTGGAAGGATGAGTAGTTTTACGTAATCGAGGACTGAAAAGAACCCCCCCACCCCCCGCCAGGAAATATTTCTCAGAAGATCAGGTAAAACTCCGCTCCTGCTTTGGTCAGGGGTGGCATTCAAGGAACATATTCCTTACGAATGGAATTAAGCTAAACACAGTCTTTTGTGACATACAAGGCAAATGAATGGATGAGATATATGAGAGTTGAAGGAAGCGCGGCAGGTATTTAGAACTTGGCTCTACAATTTGAGAGGATGAGTGGTTTCACGAATACGGGAACAGAAAAGAACCCACCCAGGAAATATTTCCCAGAAGTTCAGGTAGGACTCATGAATGGAACTAATGTAAACACAAGTCTCTTGTGTGTCGGTCACGGGGCAAAGGAATGGAGGAGAAAGGGCTTTTGTATTTTCAAAGGCTCAAATTCAGCGGAACATTTGGTCCTCTTAGAAAGGGTTGTGCCTCAAGAAAAAGTAAGGAAGTCAAGCGCTCTCGTCTGAGGTATTAACATTAAGTTGTCTATTATGCCCAAGATCGAAATGGACATAAATGGGATTTGCGAGCCTGTTCGGTGTCAGGTCCTCCTTAAAAATCTCTATCCTAATTATATATGGACCGTAGCATCATCCAATCAGTCATGGGAGCGTAAAGTGAAGTTGATAATGGATAAACAAACATATAGGGAGTTCGAAGTACAGAAACGAATTCCAAAAAATCCTGATGGAAGAGCAGTATGTCCAAAAAGAAGAATAGAAATGCTGAGCGCGATATAATTAGAAATAGTTTATATGAACCTTCCGGGTATCCAGAAATGGGTAATCGTGGTAGAAGATCTTATAGATAGCCTGTTGTTGGAGGTCTAGTATCTTAGAACAGGTGATGGGTTCGGAGATGTATAGTACTCGTGATTATTATAACCAGGACCGGAATTAGCAGGGAGGGAAAGGAAAAATAGGACATTTGTTCCAGAATTTAGAGGGATATATATATTCATTTATTTATTTATATACACATACTGGATAAAAAAACGCTCCCAGAGCCGATCATGGAAGGAAGCCCAGATGGAGGTAGAGGAAGAGGCAGTCCTAGAACGCGATGGCTGGACGGTGTGTAAGCAGATTTTAGGCTCCTGGGGATGAGAGCATGGAGAAGAGTCGGGGAAGATCGGTCAGAGCGGAGGAAAATTGTCGAGGAGGCCAAGGTCCTCCATGGGCGATAGCGCTGCGTGATGATGATATAATAACTGTCTATCTTTCCTATAATAAAGAAAATCGATATAAGGATTCTAGTTCTGAAAGGAATCACAAAAAATTGTTGGTGGACCAGCTTGCTCGTACTTAGTGTCTCATCTATATTCATGCTATTACTCTCAATAACCTTAAATATTATCTCATAAGATGGTTACTGTTAACCACATTTTTATAAATATAATTAATTACTGTTACGAAACAAGAATTCTAATCCGATCCTATTAATATCCACACTTCATAGAGGTATCGATGTCCATTAATGCAGGCGTGCCCAAGCTTTTTAGAACGCCTTATTGAGAGTCCTTCGTGTAGAGGCGTGCCACATCTGCCCATGTTCCAATAATCTGCTGCCTTCATATGAATTATTTCTATTTAGCTTCTTTTTGATTTATTACTTGGCATAACGAACCATTTTCTTGGAACTCGATACAAAGTTATGGTCTATACCTGAGTGCTTCTCGGAACTCATCTTTACAGACATGGTGTTTTAACATAAGTTTTTTTTTTTAAATAGACCTATTCATGAAGATAGAGAGTATATGTAAAGTGTTTTTATTAATCGAAAGGTAATGAAGTTACTTGCAAATAATTAAAAACAATTGCAATCGGACAAGTATTAGCTGGGATGTATCGAATAGATCATTGTAAACTGTTTAGCGCTAGTAACCACTGCGAGTCAAAAATCCTTGGCTATGCCGTCCTTCGGAAGGGACGTTAAATAGGGCTCCCTATCCAGTGCGATGTCAGGAAACTCGTTACAAATCCTTATCCTAATAAAACCTGGATAGGCAAAATTTAGAGCTCCCAATGTAGCCATAGCAGCATAACGTGACCTTAAATGAACAAACAACCACTGGGCGCCATCGCGGATTCCCGCCTTCCGCCTGATTTTATCATCTATTCTGATTACATCTCCATCATAGCCGCTTTGCTTTGATTAAGTTTCTTTTTAACAGAATACGCTAAACTCAATGTTCAAACATATTATAAGAGATTAATATGATATATCATTGTTCCATACCACTAGCGAATGTTCTTGGGCGACCAGGATCAAGCTTTCCCTCTATTTGTCCCTAAATAACTATATGAAGCATTTCGGAATTCTCATTAGGTAGATAAAGTACAGCATCTATCTACTTTGGTTGGTATTCAGTACCTTTCTTTCCTCGTCCAAACGCTGTAAATCCTATTTATTCGTCACTGTCCATCCATGATATCCTCAACATTCTTTGGTAAGCACAAAATTCGAATGTCTCAAATCCTCTTGCAATTTTTTTGAGTAGTTAGTATATATTATTATTGTCTTAACGCATAGATATTTGAACTCCCAGTAAAAAAATAGTTAAAAATTTAATTTTGTTTTCTTAATTACCTTTGGTAAGACCTGATGTCTAGTGGTTAGTACAAAGACCTACTAAGCCCAAGATCGCGGGTTCGTTGCCAAGCAGGTGGCCTTATGATTTTCAAAAGGGAGTAAAACATCCTTGGTTATGTCGTCCTTTAGAGGGGACATTAAACGGGGGTCCTGTGCCTGTACGATGTCAGGTACACCCTCGAGTCCCTATTCTAATTACACTTGGATAGGCAAAATTTAGGACTCCCACTTCGGTGCCATTCTATCGTTTATCCTGATTATGTCTCCATATTGCCGCCTTGCGTTGATTAAATTTCTTTCTAACACTTTTAGTTTACGGCAATCGTCACAAAAGAATCACCAAGTTCCCGCATAATACGCCAAGCTCCAAGGCTCAAACATATTAGAAGAGATTAATATGATATATCATTCTTCCATACCACTAGCAAACGTTCTTGATATTCTTTGGGATCCAGGATCAAGCCTTTCCTCAATTTTTCCCCGAATAACTATATGAAAATGGATAACTATATACTTGGTAAGCCCATATTTGGAATGTCTCGATCCTCTTGCATGGGCTAGTACATATTATTATTATTATCTTAACGGATAGATATTTCAACTTTTAATTAAAAAAATAATTAAAAATTGTTTTTTTATTTCTTAGTTGGTAAATATACTAGTCCAGGATCCATGGCCAATTTTGCACTTGATTACTATCAAGCTGAATCTTCGTGAATAGCTTCGTTTCGATAAGACGCCCAACAATTTCCTGAGCGAAAATTCTCTAAAGGTAACTCAGTGCTATTCCCAACGTAGTCAAAAAAGAAGAAGTAAAAAAACAGCTGGTTAGTAATCATTTTTGTTGACCTCATTATCGATACATGTTGGAAGGAGGTGACTATTTGATCAAACCATACATTTTGTAGGACAAATATTTTTTCAAATAATTTAGATAATTATCTTGAGATTTAAAAAAAAAAAAAAAACCCAGATAGCAATACATTTTTGAGAATCATCAAATCGACATATTTTATCCTTGCTACCTCTGTTAGCTACCACAATCGAGAATTTTGCGCACAGGAAATTGTTAAGCGTCTCATCGAAACGAAGCTATTCACGAAGATTCAGCTTGATTGTAATCAAGTGCAAAAATGGACCATGGATCCTGGACTATACTATATCTGTGGCTTGGTTCTAAAAGGGCCAACGTTAATTTTTTCAAATTTTGTGTTATTTATATCAAAAGTTTCCAATTCAGTAAATCTTTAATGCCTAATAACAAACTAAAATAGGTTGTATTTCCATTATATTGCGAGCCAATGTCATTGATAGTCTTTTCTCATTCATTTCTGAAAGAGACTATATTGACGTTGGCTCTTTTGGCATTTTTGACTTTGGCCCTTTTAGAATCAAGCCACAGATATACATTTTCATCATATTCAAACTGTTATCGTATTATTCATTGAACCGATACATATTTTTATACGTGAGGGCTAAACAATAAATAATATAAACAAAAGAAAATATGGAATATTAATTGTAGAGGGATTAATACCATAATAGTGTGATATTAATTAAATTAAACGTATCGTACATTCTTAGCAATATTTACAAAGTAACAAACTTCGTTTTCTTTTTAAAAAACGAAAGTGATATAGATATATTAAACAAAAGATAATATTGTTTTTTATATGTACCACTACAACCCGTGAACGAGTCTGGGGTTGAGTACATGGTAGAGACTACTATTTCATAGACAACGGTTCTGCAAGGAGGTGACGTCCCTAGGTCACGCTCAACCACCAGATTTTTCCTCCCTTATTTTGGGTACCCTATTTTTATATCTTATAGAGGCTGGGTGAGCCCCAGGAGGGTCCTAGATCCTATACGATCCAGCTCCGGCTGCAAATAGACTAAATAAAAGTCTTGCACGCAGCGGTATTTGAACCAGGATTTCCGGCATGACAACTCAGTGCTCTACCACCCCTCCCCACTGAACTATAATGTCTACAAATATTAATAATACTACTACAGTCCATGGAGGGTATTGCGTTCTGTACAGGGTATGTACTATTACTGTATCTAAGCCAATGGTTGTGTTGGGGAGGTAAGTTAGCCTACATTACAACTCTCCAGGTTTTTCGTCCAAACTAAACAATTATGTATTAGAATATTTATAAAACCTAAATCACTATCATGCACGAAGGGTAAACTAATTCTCAACAAACGAAACTAATACCATTATACTTGGGTAAAAACAATTTTGTACAGCCTATCTATATTTAATAAACAATATTCCATAACATAGATGGAATACCGTATGAGATCTTTCAATATTACATTCTAATAAAATCCATCTCATGTTTAAATAATAAAATAAAACCCATCAGGGTGAAGAGCACAAGTAGGGTCTTTGTAATATGTAATAATCTGATAGAACCTTTGGGATTTAGAGATCCACCGTACAGCCAAAAACCACCATAATCCAATAAAAGTATTAACAAAACCAATATCACTCTACTTAGATGAAAATAATGAACCACACCCTATCTTTATTTAATAAACAATATTCGATAACATAACAGACATATTGAATTAATAACATATATGGTAGGGAAAATTTCAACAATGCATTCATATAAAATACATCTCATGTTTATTTAGAAAAAAAAAAACCTCTAATCCATGAAGGTAGGTTCAGTCCATTGTAGCGGCTGTACTGTTTTTAAATTGTCCTGCAGAGGGTTGATCTCTTAAGATACCCGCTTTAAAAAGCTTGTATGAAATATTAACACGGCATGTCGCGAACTACTGAATCTAGAGATCAGTTGCTCACTACCTAACGTACTACCACAGAAATATTCGTACAAATTCAAATTAAATTTTTTTTAAATTATTCATTTACCTGCTTATGGCGGTGAGCTGTGGGCTGAAGTAGCGAAGTGTGAGTTTCCCCGTGGGGGTAGGGAGGCGGAAGAGCAGAGACGGCGGCGAAGTAGAGTACGACGAGTAGTACGATGTTCATTTCCTGTAGGGACTGGCCCCGACCCGTGGAGCAGAGGAGGCCGTACTGGAGGCAGGGAGAAGAGGCCGGAGTACCCCCACTCCCCCGGGCCCCTTTGATCTCGCCGCCACCGCTTGTTAAGGCGGCAGGTGATTCTAGTCAGCTAGATAGTTTATCTAGAGGCGGACAAAAACAATCATAGCAAATGAGAGCGCTGTAACTTTTTGTCTGCTATTATTTTATATCTTTCACCGCCTAGTTCTACTCTCCATCGCTTCCTAAATTATAGCCCAGGGAGAAAAGGAACATTTGTAAATATGTAAATCCCTTCTCTTTTTCGGCTCCCACTGCCTCCTTTATAATCGTCCAGGAACCGCATGGCAGCCTGTATTTATTCTACTGTCTCTTCTAATCCGTATAAGAACCTTTTTTTATTTTATCTTTTTATACGTGCATATTAATTCGATAAATAAATCTGTGAAGAAGCGCCCTAACGAAGGAGGTGGAAACTAGTCAGCTACAAAACTTAAAAACTAACATAATTAAAAAATTATAAAGTTTTTCCCGTTTCCTATTGAAATTTTGGACCCAAAACAACGCGGTTGCATTATCAACCGAAATCGCCACTCTCCTTTCTAGCCATAAATCATGCTAACTTCTTTGTATTCCAGGTATAATTTTTTATTATATTACAATCTGTCACTTTTAGGGATTAAGTAAAAGCTCTAAAAGGCTATACAATCATTGAATAAGAAAAACAAATTAATAATAATAATCTATACAGCATGACGCAAATGGATGCGAAACCCTGGCTGCGACGGACTACATGATCAGGCATAACAATGTGTCCAATATATCACCATAGTATGAGGTGCCTTACTATCGCTATCAGCCGGGAAAAAAACCCTGTATCACTACAACCCGTGAAGGGGTCTGGGTTCAGTACATGGTAGAGACTGTACTGTTTCATGGACAACGGTTCTGCAAGGAGGTGATTTGTCCTAGGCCACGCTCAACCACCAGATGTTCCCCCCTTATTTTGGGTACCCTATTTTTATAATATTTTATAAAGGCTGGGCGAGCCCCAGGAGGGTCCTAGATCCCATAAGATTCATCTCCCGCTGCAAACAGACTAAATCAAAGTTTTGGCCGCAGCGGGATATGAACCAGAATTTCCGGCATGGCAACTCAGTGCTCTTCCACTGACCCAACGTAGTCAAAAAAGAAGTAAAAAAAACAGCTGGTTAGTAATCATTTTTGATGACCTCGTTATCGATACACGTTGGAAGGAGTGGACTCTTTGATCAAACCATACATTTTGTAGGACAAATATTTTTTTAAATAATTTAGATAAATTATCTTGAGATTTAACAAAAAACAAAAAAAAACAGTTAGTAATAAATTTTTGAGAATCATCAAATCGACATATTTTGTCCTTGCTACCTCTGTTAGCTACCACAATCGAGAATTTTCGTACAGAAACGAAGTTATTCCCGAAGATTCAGCTTGATACTAATCAAGTGCAAAAATGGACCATGGATCCTGGACTATAATACACAACCGTCCGATTTTATTGATTCATAAAGCGAATAAAATTGGTAGAATCATAGAAATACCAGTCCCATGTTATTCAAACGTAATGGATACCATTAACGAAAAAATTAGGAAATACCAAGTTAAAATCACTTTATCATTTGGGGAAAGTGCTCATAACTCCATTAGTTATTTCCTTGAATGGTCTGATATCGAAAAGCACAAGTGAGAATACAGAAAACCTTGACCTTCATTTATAAAAATTAAAATGGTCACAAAAATGCAGTTCTCCTGGACATCCACAGCAGATTACACCGAAGGCATAATTAGATAATATTTAAAGTTGTGTCGATTCAAACAATACCAAGCGGATACTTTTCAAACTAACTATTGAATTATGACTATCTTATTGTTATTATTATGATAATTACATCTTATAATTATTACACCAGCTGCAACCTGGTTTAACACTTAATCTAAGTGATGGAGTATTTATTTGTTACAAGTCCATCCCGTTAGTTAAATAATGCGTAACAATTGAACAATGCCTTCGTAATAGCAGTAGAAATCGACATGCTTGGGGGCATTTGTTTATTAACCAAACCTTCATGAAACCTTCTTCCTTATCATATCATCATATTTTATTTCATGTAACCTCTTCATATCACTCGTTTCATTTGAGTTATTGAAATTGTTTTCCTTATTGTTTTTTTAAGCAATTTGCCTTGATAATTTTGTTTGTTTGTTATTAAATTGTACATTTCAAACAGTCAATAACAATAAACAAATCCAGAATAATATATAACAAATCAAGATACTTATGTAATATATTTTTATTTATTGAATTTGACTATACTTTTGAAAGTGACTATTTTTAAATATTTTTATTTTGAAGAGAAAAGATTTAAAAATATCTCTAGAGCACTGCACTAGAGATGCAGACTACCCGGGTTCGAATCCCGGCCAGGACAAGTCTTTTCTCGTCAAAATAAATAAACTTACGTAACAGTTTGTTTATTTGTTCATTTAACGTCGTTTTATCCTAGTATGGCTAATCGGGCTAATAGTGATGGCTAGGGGAACCTGACATCGCACGGGCTCGGGACCCCCATTTTACGCCCCTTCCCAAGGACGGCCTAAATAAGGATTTTTACCTCCTTTCAAAAAATTCCTGGGCCATATACCGGGCTGCAAACCCGCCAGCTTTGGTATAGTAGGATCTTATGCTTACCACTAGGCCACATGTGACCCAGTATATTAGGGATAAGTTCTATTCTTTCTGATATTAACTCCCCTAGCAAGATTATCTCTTAAAGTCCTTCCCTATAACTATGAGTTGATTGTTACTTTGTTTTGTTAACAAATTTAACATAATTCTTTCTTTATCCTGTACCGCTGCAACCCGTGAACGGGTCTGGGGTTCAATACATGGTAGATTCTGTACTGTTTCTTGTCCTAGGTCACGCCCAACCGCGTGATTTTTATAATTTTTTATGGAGGCTGGGTGAGCCCCAGGAGGGTCCTAGATCCCATATGATCCATTTCCCGCCGCAAACAGACTAAATAAAAGTCTCGCCGACAACGGAATTTGAACCAGGACCACTGAGCCACTCCGCTCCCTTCTCTCTTTATCCAAATTATTTTAATTGATTGACTACTTCCAAGGTGTCTGTTCCACGATAATCCAAGAAGGGTATTTAGGGTCCAGTACATGTTAGTTACTGCATTGCTACCAGTCAACTGTTATGCAAGAAAGTGATTTGACCAAGATCACGCTCCGCCAGGTTTCCCTCATTATTAAGGGTGTCCAATATAGAGACTGTGTGAGTCACAGGTCTCCACATGCAAAGAGTCGATTCACGGGTTTTATAATATTAATTAATTTATTTTGAACTCAACGCCTTGCTCAGGTGCTGAGCTACAGAGTTCCATTGTAGTTATATTGGTTAAACTTTGCATATAATATAAAATATTTTTTCGCATTTCGCGTATAAGTATAAAAATGTGAGTTTGAAAATTCCAATAGAACCCTCTTCAACCCCTAAAGCTGATAGTGAAACTTTAGATAAGTGTTGATAAGTAACCAAGGGTGCTGATAAGGTTACCAAGGTCATTTTTCACCAGCAGGTAGACGAATAGGCAGGTACTATGCCCTAATCTTTCTGCACTTAAAAATTTTTCTCCGCTTCCGGAAATTTTCTAATGATGACTAGTTGTACCCCGCCCCGCCCCCTCCCATCCCGCTTAACGACGGACTAGCCCCTATTTAACGATTTATACAATCGTTTATTTAATTGGACTGCCTTAGCTACTTATCGTTTTAGAAGAGGTATCCCGATATTAATCTAGAAATTGAAATTCAATTTAGAAATTATTTTTAGTAATTATATCATTTACTGGGAGCAGAGTGGCTCAGTGGTAGAGCACTGAGTTGCCATGCCGGAAATCCTGGTTCAAATCCCGCTGCAGGTTTTGACTTTTATTTAATCCGTTTACAGCGGGAGAGGGATCATATAGGATCTAGGACCCTCCTGGGGCCCACCCAGCCTCTATAAAATATTATAAAAATAGGGTACCCAAAATAAGGGGGAAAAATCTGGCGGTTGAACGTGACCTAGGACCAGTCACCTCCTTGCAGAACCGTTGTGCATGAAACAGTACAGTCTCTACTATGTACTGAACCCCAGACCCTTCATGGGTTGTAGTGGTACAGATTTTTTTATATCATTTATAAGAAGAGAAACTAGAAGAGCGATGTGGTGGCGAGGAGGTAGAATTCCGGTGATTTCTTGATGAATTATATCATTTATAATTTATTTTATACTAATATATAATGACGTAAGTCAAAAAGATCCTATATAAAGCAATGTTCAATAAAGATTCTTCCCCTTTTATACATCGCAAATTACGAGAACACGGGGATATGGGATCATTGAAGAGAATGGATTTGTCTTACCGAGGTACGAACCAGGATAGCTCAGGTGGTAGAGCACCATGACGGAAACATGGAAGACCCTGGTTCGAATCCCAGCCCTGGACATATCTTTTCTCTTCAAAATAAGAATATTTAAAAATAACAATTATTACAAAAAAAAATAAAAAAAATAAATGATAGTTATTATGTAACATGTAATATTGTACTACCTAATAGTCGAGAAGCCTCGGAAGGGTAGGAAATAAAAAATGAGCTAATTTAAAAATGGTTAAAAATTACTGTTGTAGAATAAAAGGTTAGTCAAGAATTCTGGTTTGTTACCTGGGAGGTCTAAGGTGCTTGTATCCAGGTCTCCAGGTATATGTTTATGTAATATGTATAGCAGTATTTATGAATGTGTGAATGGGTTATATATTTTTTATGTATACTAGGGGTGTCGAACTATAGTAACCATCCCTTTTTTTCCCTAAGGTTTTATAGATAATTATAAATAATTATCATAACATTTTATTTAGGTAGAGATTGGATACATATTTAAACAAATACATAGGAAACAACTCAAAGAATTTTGATCAAACTCGTTATAACAATGTACGACTTCAAGGTCTTAAATCAAAGTTAGATCAGGTTTTCGTTGTTTGAAAGGACTTAAATCCCGAACTTTCAATATTTCTTCCTTTAGATAATCTTTTTGTTTTTTGGTTTATTTGAAATAATCAACCTCGTACCATTGTTGCTAATAATAAAAACTTAATAAATTCAAAATATGAACGATTTTAATTAATTACTAAAGGAGAAATATTTTCCGAGATAAAAAATAAATGTAGTATTACAGTTGCACCATTTACCAGTGGAATGTTAAAAACTCTAGAAAAAATATCAACCAAAAGTATTCGTATAGTTCACAATTACAGTTTATAATTTCTATTTTACATAAATTAATTGCCTTTAAATACTGTTCATATTTATAATATTGTTATGGTAAATTATATTTGTATAATTTATAATGTATAAATATATAATATTGTTAAACATGATAGTCACACTTACAGATATTTCATTTCTCCTAATTCGCTTTAACCTGTATACGTCTATAAGGCTCGGTTGATGGTAAAAATGGAATGATGGAATGATCAGCAGTAAAATTATCTGGATCTTCTTCACTCCAGCACCACCACTCGATTAATTAGATTTGGATTTAATATTAACTCTATTATATTGTCCTATTTAAAGTGTTCGGCAATTTATCACAAACAGGAAGTGAGAGACGGTTTTTTTACAACTGATAAAAATTGTAGTCAATCAGCTGATCAGAAGAAAAACAAAGTTCTAACGCATTGAAAAAAGGGCATCTTGATCAATTAGTTGGATTAATCTGAAATGATTAACGTATTGTACATAAACGAAAGGTAATACTAAATATTAACGCAATTTGTTTTTATTTGATTTAGTTGAGTTTCAAAATCCATAAAATGAACTCGATAAGAATGTATGAAAAAAAAAAACTTGACTTCTCTTTAGCTCACCACAATATCTTCCAGTATCTACGCTCCATTGGAGAGTGAATAACTAATTGAAATACACATTCGGCATCTTTTCCACAGGTTGTCGCTTCGAGTTGAGTTACAAGTACTCACTATTGATTCATTTTATTTTTTAATATTTTCCACGAATTCCTCTCGTATCCAATCCCTACAATCCAAAATCCTTCGTAAAATCCTTAATGCTCCTTATTTTGTTAAGAATAAAATCATCCATAACGACCTTAATGTCCCGTTTGTTGCTGATTTGGCCCGAACCCGCTATCTATCCTTTCATAACAAACTTCATTTCCACTCAAACCCTCTGGTTTTAAACCTAGCTTCCTCTTCAATTCCCGATAATCCTTCGAGGCGTCTGAAAAGAAGATGGCCCCGTGACTTCTTAGTTGAACTTATGATTTGAGTACTGCCAGTGGGTAGTTTCTCTACTTGTCATTATGTATCGCTTAGCACATTTACTAGATGTATTTTTATTATACAGTTGTAAATATCAATAAATAAATTAAAAAAAAAAAAAAAATAATATTTTCCAAAAATACAAGCTATCGAGAGCTTTATTATGAATAAGAAAATGTAATTATGGATAATGAGTATATTTCGGTAATCATTTCATCAAGGAATAAAAGTTTAAACTAACATTTCGAAGTATGTAGTAGATGATGTATGTTAGTTGAAACATTAATTTCTAGATGAAACGATTACCAATGTATACACATTTCCCATAATTACATTCTCTTTTCCATACTAAAGTTCATGATAACTTGTATTTTTGGAAAATATTAATAGGGAAACAAATGAAAAGTTAAAACTTGTTGTGACTCAACTCGAAGCGACAACCTGCAGAAATAATTACCATACATTTTTACAAACATTCACTCTAAACATAATTTTTTTTTACTTCGATACATCTCTTGAATAGCTCCGTGAGAGGAGGGATTACCTAAAAAAAATCGGTTGCCCAGTCACTGAAACTTCCTCCCACCCATAAAAAATCCCTACGTGCCTGATACTCTATATACCGACTTTGATCGGGCGGGTTCATTGTGTTAAGGTTCATACGGACGGACATGGATCAGTTCCGGAGCTAAAGGCCACGAAGCATGAGGGCATGAAGCCTCCTCTCTATGGGGCTAAGAACATCGAGGTATAACATTCAAGAAAGTCGATTTTTCAACAAAAAAAATTAACTATTAATTAGACCTAAAAACAAGTTTGTGCATAGTGAATACTTCAAGGTTAATGATCGATTAGCTTATTAAGAATACATTGAATCTCAAAAACTTTGAAGTCCTTAAGTCTAGTTTTTCAGTATATATTAATAAGATGAAAAATGAATAAAAAAAAGTGCGATGGATGGATTTAATTTTGTTTTTATTTTAGGAAGGGACGTAAAATGGGGGGGGGGGGAGGGTCCCGATCCAGTATTTTGTCAGGCACTAGTTAAAGATATGTAGACTATGTATAACTGGATAGGTGAAATTTAGTACTTACACAGTAGCATCGTCGGATAAGCCATAGCAGACTAAGTCGCGTTAATTGGATAAAAAAACAAATGAGGTATTCAATTGATGTGTTGTCTCATGCTCATGGAATATCAATGTGATGTTAATTGTTTTTTTTTAATGTTTCCATGATGCCAGAATTAATGAACGTAGAATGTTAAGTTATTTAGCGCCACTTTTGAGATTTAAGCCTTTTTGTATGGAATCATTTGTCTTCCAGCAGCTATTGTACTTCTCTGAGTCTTAGCTCTTAAGCTTTTACACAGTGAAGAAAGTATTCTAAACGCCTACGTTTGAACGTTACGTTCATCTCGCTTAACACATAAAATGGCCAGCTGCAGACAGTTGAAATTTCGTATTCTTGGTAACATATTATTTAGGTATAACATATTGTTGTGTACTTCAATTGATAGTCATATCACGCCATTTTTATTACTATTTTTTTTATTTTAAACAAACCTATTTATTAAAAGAAGGTATGCATACAGGAGTAGGTAAAGCGGAAAGAGGGTAGGAGGAAGGACAGGTATAGAGGCTCACATACCTGAGATTATCTCAAGAGGCCATCTCTGGCTAGCTAAATTATTGTTGGAATAAACTTCACAAAGTTGAGCATCTTCCGCATCGTAAAATAGAGACAAAAGGAATTCTTTTCTTGCCGAACAAAATGGAATAGGAGACCATAAAACCAGGCCCCGAACTTTCATAGCCGGGATACTTACGTTTTTAGAGCATTAAGTTAAGATTATTGTTGACATTCAACTTAAGACTCAACGATCTATCTTATTTTTTTATCTCAACTACTTATTGAAAACACAACTAAACAATGGGAAGATGATTAAAATAATATTAGAATATATGTTATGATCAAACAGAAGATTATTTGTAAACATACATGAAATCAATATGAACAGAAGTGCTCAAGGTTCATCTAGAGGACATATATTTGCAAGATAGGATCATATCGGTTGCGCTTGGGCGACGTTTATTTATTTGGCTGTGGATAAATGTAACTTTTTCAGGTTCTTGAGGTTTCCTCAATATCCGGAAAGAAAATAGTATAAAATGGAATTGGAGAGTTCTCCGGATAATTCACTGAACCTTTAAGTACCTTTGCAAAATTCCAAATCCTTCCTGGAAAACTACGCTAGTGTAGCCACTATGATTTTTTATTTATTTTTTCATTTTATCCGCACCAATCAAGTACAAGAAATTGACAATCACCAGACTGTAAGTAAAATAAAAATAAAACAAAATGATGCATGAGGCATGAAGAACAATGTCCAGTAGCACCTCTCCGTGGCATGATATAAATTCTTATGATAACAAACCCATCATCCACGTTCTTTTTAAATTCCTCTTACTGACCTCTGTTCTATTTATCTCGTCCCAAACCTATAAAAGCCGCTGGAGCAAACTTCCTTTAAGAAATTTTCTTCATCAATAGTTTCCAATAAGGCTTTTTACCCCCGAAAATTCATTCTCCTGAGAATAACGCACGACCACCAAACCGCCATCAACATCAACACCAAACTATTCTTAATCTTTTAGATTTCCTAAAGCATTTGACACATCTGATGATGATATTCTTTCATCGAACAAAGTAATGTGTTTCAAACCTCTCAGATCGCAGTATGTAGTGTCCACAGTTTTCAACCTTCTTTTAGAAAAAAGGCCATGCTTTGTGGAGGATGTGCCACTCAGTGTCATTTTTTATCCCTGTTATTTCTTTTAACGACAATTTTTAAAAAATAAGTCCCTTAGTAAGAACCTCATTACATAGCGAACTGTGAAGGTTTTTTAGGGAAGAAGAAAGTTATACCGATTTTAAGTTTTTTTTTATTTATTTTTAATAATCGAAGTAGAAAACCCCATTATTTGTCAACTATTTCATTATTACTATTATCATTTTTACCAAAGGAATGCTATATCTATGAAAAAATAATTTGACTTAAACAGTTGATAATCTTTTACTTGAAAACAAAAAATGTCTGTGGGATATCGGTAAGAAAAATATAAAGTATAAACATATTTTAATCTTACTTGTAAAATTATGCTGTTTGGCCACAAAGAAATGAAGGATAAGCATACCATAAATTAATTTCTGCAGTCCAGATCTTATGTTACTCATTATCACATCTTGATTAAAAGTAGTAGCGGCAAGAACGCCCAGTGTTGCCAGTAATATAATGAATTTACTCGGATAGGGCAAAGGAATAAAAATCTTATAGTTTATGATCATTCATCATCAAATATGATTTATGATCATGAAAAATTAAAGTTTTTAACGAATAAAGGTTAATATTAAACGTGTTATGATGATGCTACACATTCTCACAAAAGAAGATGCGGCCAAAACATGGAACCAAACCTTGAACCTTATTTACCAATAATTATTCGTTACTCTCAAGTTGTTTTTTTTTCATTCTTCCTGCAATACTTTTATCAATCATGTTTATAACAAATTACACTTTATGTATTCACCCAAAGAACACAGAAACAGTTAAACCTTTTAATTTCAATTGAATGCTTTTAATTTAAGTTAGAGAGAAAAATAGTTGACTGGAAAATCTAATGGAGGATGGAAATAGTTGGGGGTGCAGTCAAACTTAAGGGGGTTTTAACTTTAACTTAAGGGGTTTTAATTTAAACTACAGCGATTGAACTGCGTAGTTTCGAAAAAAAAATGAAGATTTTCTTTGATAAGTTCAATGTCGATATCTCGTTACTCAAATATCGATTCCATATCAGATTACAAGGGTGGGGTTGGTTTGTTTACGGTGGAATTTAAATGGTGTTTTCATGTATTTATTACTCATTTTTGATTAGATCTTTGTTTTTAAATTGAGTCAGGTATTCTTCAAGGTTTATCATCATTATATAAACCATTTTAATCATAACTATGTATTTTTCGCATGTAATACTCCTGGAAAGAACTGATACAGTTGGAAACATTTCTTTTTTTTTCTTTTCTCATTTGAAGACTGATATCTTAATTGTTGATTCTTGAAAAAAATCTTTTAAAATGTTAAAATGGATAAGGCTGGGCCAGCTATTTCTGGAGATATGGTTTTATTAAATCATAAAAATGTGAGATTTATTAAAAACCGAGGTTTTGAAGCAGTTGATAGTTACAATGGAAATTATCCCAATGAAATTGGTATGAAAGGTGTCACAGAGGTTTGTTTATTGAGGTATTAATTTTATTTAATTGATTATCTTTAATAAATTTCCTCTATAGATTGATATTAATTAGGCCAGAGTAATACAAGACGTTGAAGCACCAATAAATAGCTCACTGCAGTACATTAATTTGAATACAAGGGCAGTCAATGAACAGAATAAATCAAGCCTAACAAAGGTACTGCGGGAAGTTAAAATTCAAAGAAAGGAGAGGAAAATTAAACCAAATGGAGCCGATGAAACTTCAAGTACAGTTAATACACTTCAAAATTCTTGTGTGTCGAATCTTAATCACTCTGAGCATGTAGGGTAAGTTTACTGGAATATTTACTTTTATTTGATAAGATTATTTTCTTAACAGTCTCTAGATGTTTTAACATTATTTTTTCTACACCTCTGTGTATCAGTTACACAGGTTGTTACTTTGAGTTAAGTCACACCCATTTGTTTCCATTTTACTATTCTCAAAAATAAAAACAAATTTCATCAAGAAATGAACGTTTCAACAAAAATATATTATCTATATTTCGAAATGTTAGTTTAAACGTTTATTTCTTGATGAAATGATTACTGAAACATACACACTTTCCTTAATAACACTCTTTTTTTCATTCAAAAACTCACGATTATTTTTATTTTTTTAAATATTTATAAGGAAACTAATGAAAAGTTAAACTTGTGACTTAACTCGAAGCAACAACCTGTGGAACTGATACCCAACTCTGACAAAAAAGTGCTTATCAGTTCAGGGTTGTACACTAGCGGCATATACAAAAAGTGTTTTGTAATGTTTGTGGTTTGTAACGGTAACTGACGGTTTTGTAATGTTTGTATTTATTGGAATCATTAAAATTATTACTGTGTTTATTAAGTATTATTTAAACTTTTTATTTCTGATGACTTCTGCTTGTTAAGATCTCTTAAAAGAAAACAAAACCCTCCAGACTTTTTCAGTTAAGGACATTTTAATTATTATTGCTTTAATTGGGTAACAGCTGTCAAACTCTGCTGGCTTAACAGATATGCAAATCCTCAAGCAGTGCTTTTCCATTTCAGGGAATAACCATGGTTTAAATTATTACTGCTTTAGGTACAACATCTGTAGGCCTACAGCAATAATATAAGAAAACAGTAATTAATTCAATAATTTATTTGAGTACAAAGTACTTAGTTACCATAAATTCCACTACATAGCACTGTTGAAGCAGCCTGAACTTTGTGCACGATACCGATACAAACTCTCAAGACCAAAACCAGAAGAAACACCTGCTGAATGGATTAAAAATATTGGCCATGGCAATTTAAGAGAGTATTTATAAAAATATGTTTTTAGTTACCCACATGGCCTCCAGCAAGCACTTCAAATCTAGCAATGAAATGGAGTGGTTGGAGAGCATTGTAATTTATGCTCGTGTTTAATATGTAATAATTAATTTTATGATATTAATAGTTAAAAAATTAATGTTACAAATATTTTAAAATAAATTATTCAACCAGAGGGCCCCTTTTTAAGGAACATGATGAATATTGGTTACCTGAGTCTATTTTTGGCATTTCCAAGAATACTTATTACTTTGGCCAGGGCCCACCAACCATGTTTTTAAAAATAAAATTTAACTTCATCAATTAATTATTATGTTTAAATCAAACGAATTATCTAATTTATTAATTTTTAGGAAAGCCGTAAATCCATTTACGGGATCTGATGCTAAAGATATTAATAAAAACAGTAAAGTAGAAGGTAGATATGAGTGTGCCGATTGTGGAAAAGTCTTTAGGGAAAAATCACATCTTGCAACTCACTCAAGGGCGCACATAAATATCCGTAACTTCAAGTGTTCATTGTGTGACTTGTCCTTCAAGACTAAAACAAATCTTAGCTTCCATTTTCGGACTCATTCGGACGTTCCTTTTACATGTAAAGAATGTGACAAAACTTATTCCGAAAGGAAAACCCTCAACAGGCACATTAGAATTGTTCATAGGTGAGTTGAATTTTAATTTAAAAATGTTTATGCTGTTGACTATTTTAATTATTAAAAAAAAAATTAATTCATGAAGTTGAAATATTAACATTTATCATGTAACGAAATCTTAGTTAGCAACAAGTAAACACATTAATTTCAAAAATATAATGCTTTATAATAATTTAGCAGTGTTCTTTAATAATTACCTAGTTTGAAAATAATTGAAGTTACTGAAAATGTACTTTATTTTTCAGTTCTAATGAAAAATTCGTTTGTGATCAGTGTGGGAAAACATTCAAGTCATCTGCTAATCTTTCTCTTCATTATACGTTGCACACTGGAAGTAAACCATATTCATGTAGTTTATGTCCTAAATCCTTTGTTTACAAAAGCACATATGTTGCGCATATGAAGGCTCATCAAAATGATCAGTTATTTAAGTATGTATTAGTATTATAGTTCATAACTTAAAAAAAAAAAAATAGTTCTTAATAATCCATACCGATTAAGTATTATGATTTTTATCTATTAATTTTTGTGGTTCTGAGATCATCTTATGACTTATTTTTTTAACCTGTACCATACTACAACATATGAAGGGTCTTGGATCCAGTACCTGGTACTGAGCTGTTTCTTGGATAATGGTTGTGCAGGGAGGAAATGTGTCCGATGCCACACTACCAGAGTTTTTCTCAATTAAGGGTATCCGCTATATAAACCCTGAAGGGTTCAACTTTTAAGAAGTGAGAATTTTTTTTTTTAATTTCCAACTGACCTCATGCTCCCTTACTTGTCTTCACGCCTCCCAGGTTGGGAACCGCAGCTCTTAGACAAAATTAAAACCAAGTGAATACTTTGTCATATCTCTGATAATGAAAAGAAAATAAGATCAGTAAGAATAAAACATAATTGGAATAGAACATTCAAAAGTGATTGATTTAAAAATTCCCGAAGTTGATTGAAACAGGATGAAAATAGAGAAGGATCCATCCTACACATAAATTTTTTTTTAAGTAGAAGTTTTACTATTTTATTCTTATTACATTATATACTTATACTTAGGTATAACATGTATACTTCCTGCATTATCAGTAATTTAGGTGACATAATTTTAACATTCTGTCCTATTCTACTTTTATTACTGATGTTACAGACCATTGTTTAATGAGTAGAAACTACTAAATTATCAAGGCATGCCATAACTTAAATAATAAAATAATATTCATTTATTGGGTACATTATCGTTAGCCTTAAAATCTTAAGGTTGTTGTTCTATTCCCTGAATTCATTTAAAACAAAACACGTTTTCTTTTTTTCTTCAGTTTTAAGCTTTGTAAAAAAAAGTATATGAAAATTTGGGATTTAGCTAGAACTAGAGACAGTCCCTAGTTTTCTAGAGAAAGGCATATTGGCAAAGAATGCAACATGCGATCAGAAATATGAAATGAAACTGTCTTTTTGTGATGGAGTACGTTGGCGGTGCAATCTTTCATCATATCGCACGAAGAAGAGCATTTGCAATGGTATGTGGTTCGAATCGTCCAGCTTAACATCTTTGAGATTTTTTTACGGCTGGAACAAAGAGATGACATCAGTCTAATGGTGTAACAACTGATTATGAATCATTATACAGTTGTAGATTCGAACAACTACTCAAGAGAAGTTTGTGTAGAATTATTAGAACAAAAGCAAAAAAAAAATCAGTGGTCCTAAAAAATAGTTGAGATAGACAAGAGCCAATATACTTTCTCTTGAAAATAACAGACTGCATCTTTTTCAGTTCTAGCTAAATCGCAAACTTTCATAATTTTTTTTACAAAAATTAAGACTGAAAAAGAAAAAAGAAAAAGTGGTTTGTTTTGAATTAATTCCGAGAATAGAACACATGAGCCCAAACATTTGCACCCGGCTAACGGAAAAGTAGCATTTTCTGTCAGACTTCATACAAATTAGTATTTTTTAAATATAACATTCAGAGAAAAAACTTTTTAGGTGCAAAACTTGTCCGGATAAGAAAAGCTGTCAGCACCACTGCGAAGCTCGCCCTTGGCTTTGTACCATCTGCGGAAAAGGGTACCCTTTGAAAGGAACTCTGAAGAATCATATGAAATCTCATAATCCAGAAAAACCTTTCAAGTATACATTTTTTTAATTAATAGGTTATATTCATCTTAAGTCTTTGATGTGACAGCTTAGTAAAGGTTGAAATTTACCATTTCAACATTTTATAGAAGATACAAAAATTAGTAATCTATAATAAATAGAATTAGATATACTAAGTCGTTACCGTGTATCTGCCTCATGTGCGGGCTATTTTCCATTTTACAAATTAATTTAAATTTTACAAACACAACTGTTCATTTAATTGTACTACAGTAAGTACTTTACCTTTTTGTAGAAGTACCCCAATATTTTTCCAGAAATTTAAGTTCGGTTTAGTACTTATTTTGACTTATACTACTATATTACATATATAACTGCATTATATGTAACTGGGTATTTAAATGTATTTACATACATCATCGAATGTTTAATTTATATATATTACTTTTAATTACGAGCTGGTTTATAATAATGTATTCTTCCTTTATTGTTGAAAGGTGCGCTGAATGTTCAAAAAGTTTCATGAAAAGGCAGTCCCTAGAATGTCACGTGAAAGCAGATCACCGTGGTGAGCGACCGGAGTTTATGTGCGACCAGTGTTCTCAGTCCTATTTTAATGTGTTCGCCCTGAAACGGCATTATCTGAAGCATACCTCAGAGAGAAGCTTTAGCTGCGATACTTGCGGAAAAGCATTTTGGATGAAAGACGCGCTCAAAGTACATTTGAGAAGTCACTCCTCTGTTAAGTCCTATACTTGCCCTCAATGCCCAAGGTATTAAAAATTGAGAAATAATTTTCAATAAGTTTAAAATAAGAATATGAATAATGAACGAATAATAAGAATGATGAACGAAAAAATTCCTTTTGGAATTTTTAATATTCTCTTTTTATTCTCCTTTTACCAATATCAGTTGATAAAATATTTACAACTATTAACATCAAGCATCCCATGTGTTTTTACGATAAAATGAGTTCTGTTGTTCATCATTCTATTTTTATCTTAAACTTATTGAAAATTTTTCCTACTTTTTCAGTTTTGTTTCCTATTAATTTTTGTTTTTAAGTTTTGTCCCTCTTCGGGGGCCATAATATTTGTGACCAGGCTGTGGTTTTCGGTCTAAGGTCCAAATTGATTAAATAAAAAAGCCAAAAAAAAAGTGGATTGTATTGATAATAAAGTTCGTAACATAATCGTCACACAAAACGGTAACACCAACTAAAAAATCATAGATAAATAATTAATAAAAAGCAAGGATTATATACAATAGTTTGGGTGATTTTTCTTTAGTTTTATTTTAAATGTTACTTATGTTTGTTACAAAATATACAAAACTCCCTAATTGATCCGGTCAGTTATCATATGCTTATCCCAAAGACTAAACCATGTATGCCTTAGTACTTGGCACAAGACACTACCATCTTCGGTAATGAAAAATTGAAAATCCTGGTCAGGATAAGGAGACAAATTTAGTAAATTATTTTCAATTTTTTCAAGTTTCAATTTGATTTGACGTTTTGAAGTGGCCAGTTAAAAGATTCTGTAACATACATATGCAGATAAAGCTAATAAAATCGTGTTAAAATGCATTTATGTATAATGGAATCATTAATGTTATTATATAACACAAAATCAAGAATATATTTGTATAAACATCGTTCCTAGAATCTCATGGTTCTTTTAATTTGTAGGTCATTTGTTCATAAGCATAGTTTGAGCTCTCACGTTCGGTCCCATGTTCGTGCTCAACCGTATTCTTGCAATGTTTGTGGAAAATGTTTTTTGCATAAATATCACCTCTCTAGACATGAAAGACAACACCAGGAATCTTTAAATAGAGAACAGGTTTGTTTGCTTTTAATTCTCTGATTTTCATAAAATGCTAAGGAATCATTGGTAATTACTTTGTTATTGTGTATTAATATATGATTGCTTTGTTATTAATATTTTTAATCATTTTATCTTTATTCAGAAAATTAATGTTAAAAAAAATGTAATTGATAGTTACAATTAGACAAATATGGTTGCTTGGTTATAGGTTTTCATTAAACAGACTGCCGATGAAATACTACAAGTGCTGTGAATATTATTGAGATTATATTGTCAATTCTCATTAATTAATCCAAGGTAATATATTTTCATTCACTAAAGACTGAAGCAGTTATTTTTATAGTATAGTTTATTATATTTTATATTATAGTTAATTAATATGCATAAACCTGCTTTGCTGGTAATGAGGCATTTATTGGATAAAGAGTACAGGCATTAGTAAAATTTGTTTGGTGATGTTATCAACAATAGTTAAAATGAATGGTTAGGATAATTTGTTAGAATCACCCATGTTTTTTTCCTCATCACACTATGTGTGACCTCGGTCGGATTATGTTTTTATGAACATTAAGTTATGGCATTGATTTGAGATGTCTCACAGTACTTTTTTAAATTAAAAAAAGGAAGGAACTGATAAGACAGACAAGTGCTTGCTTGGCTTTAGTTCTGAGCAACAAGAATGACTTAGTAAAAGAGATATCTTATTTTATCTTAAAGTTTAAATGTTGAAACTAAACCAATGTTTAAATCTTCATAAATAACCTTACTTTCCCCCTATAATTCATACAAAATTAACTGTTATTTTTTATTCTCACTTTTATCTTCTTTTTTTTGTTTATTGTTTAATTTATTTCATTATTTACATATCATTCTTCCTTTCATTATTCTTTAATTTTATTATCTATTCTTTAGGATCAAAACTTATAGCGGTTTTTAGTAATAGCAATAACTCCTGTCCTAACCTCCTGTCACATCAACTCCCAATCCTTGCCCGCTCACTTTGATGAATTTCATCAATATTTTACCCAGAATTTTTTCCACACTATTGGAATCTCAGAAACATGGGTAAAATCCCATATCCCGACCTCCTCTGTTTCCTTACCTGACTATTCCTTCCTCCGCCACGACCGAGTTGACCGTACTGGTGGAGGTGTAGGTCTTTATGTCCACAACTTCCTAAAATCGCGCATCCTGGATTCTTTACCAGCGTCCAATTTCCCTCACATAGAATTCCTTTTCGTCAAAATTTCATGCAACTCAAATCCTCTCGTATACGTCGTGGTGTCCCTCCTTTGGTCCCTTTTGATCCTATCTTTGAGTCGGTCCTCTACAACCATATTCCTCTCTTCAACCATATAATCTCCGGCGACTTTAATACCAATCTCCTGGTCCAATCCAATGATAAACTCTACCTTGAAAACCTTTTTTACTCTCTACACCTCTCCATTGTTCCATTCTCTCCCACCCATCACACTCTCCTATCTGACACCTGGTTAGATTTGTTCATCATTGACTCATCGCAGAGACTCCTTTCTTCCTCACAATTACCTGCCCCATCCTTGTCCTCTCATGATTTAATCCAAATTTCATACAATATCCAAACTCCAGAAATCCTATCGAAAACATTAATGTTCCGCAACCTAGATGGACTCACCAGTGAATATATATCTCCTTCCCTCGAAATCCTGAATTGGAACCAAATTTGCTCCTGTACCACCGTCGATTCAATGGTCGACATACTCACTGCCAATCTCAAAAGCATCCTGGATACCCATGCCCCACTCAAAACTTTAACCTTCCGTCACATCCTGCTCCTTGCATGTGTCAAAAAATTAAAGACCTGAAAAGGAAACGTGATGCTGCCCATAGACGCTTTAGACGCACTAGGCTTACTGGTGACTACCTTGCGTTCAGGGCTCTTCGCAATTTGACACAGTCTACAATCAGACAAGCCAAATTCAAATATTTCCACAAAGCCCTTTCCTCTGCTCCCGATGCTAAATCTAAATGGCAACTCCTCCGAAAACTCTCCCTCTGCAATTCAACATATTCCAGATCCTTTCCTGTTTCTCCAGATGAAATGAACTCGTATTTTTTGTCTACCTCAATTAACACATCAAAATCATCCCCCTCCGTCTTTTCATTGACCCCTTCTTTCAACCCCGACTATTTTTTTTCTCTGACATTTCACCTACCGACATTATTTCCTCCGTTCTCAAATCCCGCTCCAGTTCTACTGGCTTTGATGAGGTACCCGTCAAACTACTCAAACTATGCCTCATCGAAATCCTACCTGTCCTACTTTTCATATATAATTTCTCACTAGAAAACGCAATATTCCCAACTTCTTGGAAAAAAGCCCTAGTCCATCCTATAAATAAAACCTCTACTCCATTATCTCCCAAAGACTACCGGCCAATCTCCATACTTTCCAACCTTTCCAAACCTCTCGAAAGAATAGTCCAGTCTCAGATGTCCAATTTTCTCAAACAGTCCAAACTCCCGGATCCCCTGCAATCTGGTTTTCGTCCTGCTTTTTCCACTCAATCTGCCCTTACCAAAATCACTACTGACATACATAAAGCCATGGACAACAAACAGCTAATCGTGCTAATCCAACTAGACTTTTCAAAAGCTTTCGATTCCTTGGACCATTCTATCCTTTTTTCCAAACTAAAGTCATTGTCCTTTTCCAACAGCTCTATACTATGGTTCCAGTCCTTCCTCTCTGGCAGGTTCCAAGCGGTTTCTATGCCCAACCAACCCCTTTCCTCTTTCCTTGCCCTATCCTCAGGTGTGCCACAGGGCTCAAGCATCTCTCCTCTCCTTTTTAACTGTTACATCAACGATCTTCCTAAATCTGTCCACCACTGTTCCTACCATCTATATGCTGACGACTTCCAAATCTATTTATCCTTTCCTCCTTCTGAGCTATCATTTGTTTTCGCCTGTATTCAGCAAGACCTAGATAGGATCAGTGCCTGGGCAAAGCTGAACAAATTGGAATTGAACGCAATGAAAACCCAGGCCATTGTTCTAGGTTCCAACTCCCACCTTACAACTATCCCCACCCTCCCAACATTAATCCTAAACGACCACCCTATCAGTTTCAACTCCTCCGTTAAAAACCTAGGCATTACCATGGAGAAAAACCTCTCCTGGAAACCACATGTGGCCCAAATATCCCGACGATCAATTAGTTCCCTGAAATTATTCCATCGATCCCAGCATCTCCTTACAGAATCTACCCGGAAGCTTCTCGTATCATCCCTTATCTTCCCCCATTTTGACTACTGTTGTGTGGTATACGGGGGCCTCTCGAAAATGCTGGAGGGTCGCTTAAAAAGAATAATGAACTGCGCATTAAGATTTGTCCTAGGTACTCCGAGGCGTTCCCGGGTGTCACATCATTATGATGAGTTAAAGTGCTCTTCTCACCCATTCGTAGACATTATTTCTTTAGTGTTTTTCTATACCAATCCATTAACTCGCAACACCCTTCATATATCTATAGTCTCCTTCAATTCAAATCCTCTGTCCAACACCATAAAACAAGATCCCGCCTTTCCGATCTCTACATTCTTCACTGGCCTCATTTAAATCCCTGCTTTTCCATCATCTCTTGGCATCCTAAAAAGATGCTCTCCAGGCAGGCCAATCTTCCGCTTGAATTAATTTGTATTGAATACTCGATCTCGTTACCTACAAGTTTTGTTTATTTTTCCAACAACAAAGAAGATACAGACTTTGTAAATACTTTATCGCATGCTATGCCATTCTTTGCTTTATTTAGCAATTCCGTTATTAACTATTATATTAATGTTATTTATTATTATTTTGTTAATATCTAACCTTTATATTATTTTCGACAATTAGTTAAAATCCTGTAAAGTCTTGTACTTTTTAATCATTTATTTATTTTTTGTTTTCCTATTTCTATTATGTTTTGTCACTCATGATTAGTATCATTATGTAGCCTCCTGGCCAGATGAATATTATGTTTATTTTACTTGTTCTTTATTGTTATTCTAAAGGGACTTGGTCCCAGAATAAAGTTTGTTTTGTATTCTTTTCTATTCTATAATCATAATCCCAATTAATTTTTTTTTTCCGTTTATACGTCATGCTTCTTCCTTATCCACATTCAAATTAAAGCTTTTCCTACACCTCATAAATTCCCAAACAGATGCTCTCTAATCAGTTATAATTAATAACTCATATCCATCATAAGTAATAGATGAATTATTGCAATTTTCTTCACTAATAACAATATTTTTTATAATGTTAGGTGTTTTTATTTAATTATGTTTTTCTCTCAGTTTAATACTTGTTATTTTAGATTTTTATTCTTTACCAGAACATACCTTTAAGTTTATATTTACACACTCGTTATTCTTAAGGAATCTCGTCCCAAAATAAAATTATTTTTCTATTTAAAAAAAAATTGATTATGTAAAAAGCCTGACTTTTTTTTTTGTTTATAACTTTCTAAATTTATTTATTTAAATTGCTTGTTTCAGAAGGATGATTACAAGTGGTATTAGGCGATGTTCATTTTTAATTTTCGAAAAGGTTGAAGAGAAAACAAGAAATGACAAGTAGGTCAAATCGTGAGGTTTAACCAGTAGATTTCGCTACCTTATTAGAATTCGTACAAAAAGAACTGTGAGGATTGCTTTGAGAAATGTGTAGAGTGAAGACAGAAAAAAAAAAAAGACTGGACTATGATTACATATTTCAGGGAATAACTTGTGGTGCTCAATTCATTGCGAGCTTACATATTATTCTGTCTTTTTATATCGTATTTACATTAAAAAATATTTCAATATTTGATGATAATGGAAAAAAGATGAGTTTGTTGATCTCTATATATATTTATGGCTGTTAGGTGATGTAAATGTATTTAAAGTATTCATATCAAAAACTATTTTCTGTTATAATAAAAGTATATTGTTGATTATTATTCGAAACTTTATTTGAAAAATAAATAAAGTTTATTCGCCTATGTTGTTTACTTTCAGCTATTTCCTCTGCAGTTTTTAATCCCAGTCTAACTTTCGAGTGAACATGTAAAAAGGATACAATGTGTATTTATATTATACCTCATTTATAATATTTGTATTATAAGAACTATATTTATGCCCACAATTCCCTAAAATCACGCATCCTGGATTCTTCCCCAGGGCCCAATTTCCCTAACATTGAATTCCTCTTCGTCAAAATTTCATGCAACTCAAATCCTCTCCTATACGTTGTAGTGTATCGCCCTCCTTTGGTCCCTTTTGATTCTATCTTTGAGTCGGTCCTTTACAACCATGTTCCTCTCTACAACCACATCATAATCTCCGGTGACTTTAATACCAATCTCTTTCCAATCCAATGATAAACTGTTCCTTGAAAACATTTTTTACTCTACACCTCTCCATTGTTCCATTCTCTCCCACCCATCACACTCTCCTATCTGACACCTGGTTAGACTAGTTCATCATTGACTCATCGCAGAGACTCCTTTCCTCCTCACAATTTCCTGTCCCATTTTGGTCCTCTCATGATTTAATCCAAATTTTATACAATATACAAACTCCAGAAATCCTACCGAAAACAATAACTTTTCGCAACCTAGATTGACTCACTCCTGAATCAATATCTCCTTCCCTCAAAATCCTGAATTGGAACCAAATTTATTCCTGTACCACCGTCAATTCAATGGTCGACATACTCGCTGCCAATCTCAAAAGCATCCTGGATACCCATGCCCCACTCAAAACATTAACCTTCCGTCACATCCTGCTCCTTGGATGTGTCAAAAAATTAAAGACCTACAAAGAAAACGTGATGGTCCCCGTAGACGCTTTAGACGCACTAGGGTTACTGATGACTACCAAGCATTCAGGGTTCTTCGCAATTTGACACAGTCTACCATCAGACAAGCAAAGTCCAAATATTTCAACGAAGCCTTTTCTACTGCTCCCGATCCTAAATCTAAATGGCAACTCCTCCAAAAGGTCTCCCTCTGCAATCCAACATCCTTCAGAGCCTTTCCTGCTTCTCCCAATGAAATGAACTCATATTTTTTGGCCGCCTCAATTAATACATCAAAATCTTCCTCCTCCGTCTTTTCACTTACGCCATCTTTCAACCCCGACAATTTTTATTTCTTAGACATTTCACCTACCGACATTATTTCCTCCGTTCTTAAATCCCGCTCCAGTTATACTGTCTTTGATGGGATACCCGTCAAACAACTCAAACTATGCCTTATCGATCCTACTTTTCATATATAATTTCTCACTACAAAACACAGTATTCCCGACTTCTTGGAAAAAATCTCTAGTCCATCCTATAAATAAAACCTCAACGCCACTATCCCCCCAAGACTACCGGCCAATCTCCATACTTTCCAACCATTCCAAACCTCTCGAAAGAATAGTCTAGTCTCAAATTTTCTCGAACAATCCAAACTCCTTAATCCGCTTCAATCAGGCTTTCGTCCTGGTTTTTCCACTCAATCTGCCCTTACCAAAATCACTACTGACATACATAAACCCATGGACAACAAACAACTAATCGTGCTAATCCTACTAGACTTTTCAAAAGCTTTCGATTCCTTGGACCGTTCTATCCTTTTTTCCAAACTAAAATCATTGTCGTGGAAGAAAATAAAATCACTTTCAAAATAAAATCATTGTCCTTTTCCAACAGCTCTATTCTATGGTTCCTATCCTTCCTCTCTGACAGGTCCCAAGCGGTTTCTATGCCCAACCAACCTCTTTCTTCATTCCTCACTCTATCCTCAGGTGTGGCACAGGGCTCAAGCATCTCTCCTCTCCTTTTCAACTGTCACATCAACGATTTTCCTAAATCTGTTCACCACTGTTCCTACCATCTATATGCTGACGACTTCCAAATCTATTTATCCTTTGCTCCTTCTGAGCTATCATTTGCGTTTGCCAGTATTCAGCAAGACCTAGATAGGATCAGTGCCTGGGCAAAGCTGAACAAATTGGAATTGAACGCAATGAAAACCCAGGCCATTGTTCTAGGTTCCAACTCCCTCCTTACAACTATTCCCACCCTCCCAACAGTGATCCTAAACGACAACCCTATCAGTTTCAACTCCTCCGTTAAAAACCTAGGCATTACCATGGACATAAATCTATCCTGGAAACCACATGTGGCCCAAATATCCCGACGATCAATCAGTTCCCTGAAATTATTCCATCGATCCCGCATCTCCTTACACAATCTATCCGGAAGTTTCTTGTATCATCCCCCACTTTGACTACTGTCGTGTGGTATACGGGGGCCTCTCGAAATTGCTGGAGGGTCGCTTAAAAAGAATAATGAACTACTCTTTAAGATTTGTCCTTGGTACTCCGAGGCGTTCCCGGGTGTCACATCATTATGATGAGTTAAATTGGCTCTTCCCACCCATTCGTAGACATTATTTCCTAAGTGTTTTTCTATACCAATCCATTAACTCGCAACACCCTTCATATATCTATAGTCTCCTTCAATACAAATCCTCTATCCAATACCATAAAATAAGATCCCGCCTCTCCGATCTCTACATTCCATCCCATAGAACTAAGTCATTCGAGCGTTCCTTCCTCGCCCGCTCCACCACTGTGGAACTCAATCCCTCCTTTCATCTTCATTGGCCTCATTTAAATCCCTGCTTTTCCATCATCTCTTGGCATCCCAAAAAGATTCTCCAGGCAGGCCAATCTTCCGCTTGAATTAATTTGTATCGAATACTCGATCTCGTTACCTATGTGTTTTGTTTATTTTTCCAACAACAAAGAAGATACAGACTTGACATGCTATGCCATTCACTTATTTATTAAGCAATTTCGTTGTTAACTGTTGTATTAATGTTATTTTGTTAATATCAATACCTATATTTATTTGCGACAATTAGTTAAAATCCTGTCAATTTTAGTACTTTTATTTATTTATATATATATATATTTTTTCTATTTCTAATTTTATTGTTTTGTCACTCTTCATTACTTCATGATTTGTATTATCATGTAGCCTTCTGTCCAGATGAATATTATGTTTATTTTATTTGTTCATTATTGTTATTCTAAAGGGACTTGGCCCCAGAATAAAGTTTGTTTTCTATTCTATATTTTCCACTTTCATTTTGACCTGCAATTGAGGATGTTTTAAGCAGCAAAATTGTGAGTTTATTTTCTATTTCTTCAGTCCAACATAGTTGCTTAAATAGTTTTTTGTTCTAAATCCTATAATGTGATTTCAATGGCCTACACAGCGTTAGTGTTAAGACTGAATTGAAATAAACATGAATGATAACAATTTTGAAGTAATAAATTTATACTTTTATTCTTTGTCGTTGCAGCTATACACCATGTGGAAGGTGTCAAGCAAGTAAGAAGCTGTCAAAACTCAATTTGTCAAATATGGGCATGATTGCAAATTAACCAAAATCACCTGTCGTAGTTATGGAAACATGTAAAAAGATAGCATCCAATAAGGGTTAACTGATAATTTCTGATGTACCAAGATTGTTTGCTATCATTAATTTGTTCTGATCAACTGGTAATTCAAAGGTCCCATTGAATTAAGATAATATAAAAATTGATTTTTTCTTTTTTTTAATTATTTATCTTATCTTATGGATGTGACATTAATATATTAAGAATTGAGGGAGAAGATGCCTTTGCTTGCATCACATTGATTAGGCATAACGCTTTTTTTCAACAATCCATTTGTTAAGCCTGTATAAGTAAAAAAAAGTAAATAACATTGGGTTTACGAAATTTGGATATTAACTATAGTAAAATATTATTTAAAGTGTTTTTTTAATTTTATTTTGATTAACGTTGATAGTTTTTCATCACTTATTTCTTAGGATAAGATAATAAAAAATAACCGCATATTTAATAAACAATTAAAGCACCAATTCACAATAATGAGAAACAACGTCTTGTAAAGGAAGGTTTTCGCTTCATGGTGTTATTGCTAAAAGAGTTGATGAAGATAAATTGGGAATGACAAAGCGAGAACTAATATGGTTTCCTTGCCCTAATATTTAACAAAGTATACTTTTAGAAATAATTAAGTTTTTTAGATTATTAAATTACGTAAGATAGCAGTTAGTGAGTCAATACTCTTCTTCAAGTGATGCCATTTGGGCCCTTTGATAGGATACTCTAGAGAATTCAGTTTTTAAAAATACATAAAGGCAGGAATTAAATACCTCTGGTATAACATCACACACATGGAAGGTATAAGTATTATAATTGGTATAAGTTTTTTTTTTTTAAACAAAACAAAGGATTAAAAATAGGTTAAATTTAAATTACACACATTTTTTATAGTAATTTTATTTAATTTAAAATATTTGAACAATTATAACAGAAAATAATCTGAACAAACCTCTCAAGTTTAAAATAACAAAAACTATCAATCTTAATAAAAGAAAAAGAAAAAAAACAAATATTGATTATATACAAAGATAGTTTTAGAACTTGCAAAAACACATTTAATGCTAGTTTCACAATGTTCCTCTTCTTAAAGCTCAATAATTATTCAAAGTATCACTTATTGAAATATCACAGAGTACATTTCACAAGATTTCTTATATATTATATAGTAAACGAAATAACCAATCGTTGCAAACATAGGAACATAAAACTGAAAACTACCATTTATTGTGATGAACACAAGATCAATCAATTAAAAAATAAATGTCAAATTATCCCTGGTATCATAATAAAAATATTCTCATAACTAGTGTGTTGTCTACTGATAATAATTTATATATAATTAAAAAAAAAGTATAGACAGGAAGCCTCAGTCTTTGATTAATAAAAATGAATAATAAAGGATAGGCTTAGACTCCAAATATTCTTTGAAGCTGTCTCGTCTTTTGACTTACAATTTTAAATCACCACGCTTCTTCAGCTTCCTCATGAACGACAGCCGGTGACGAATTATATGTCTCCTGTAAATAATAATAAAATTAAAATAGGAAATGTAAATGATGTAATTTATCACAATATGGAAAAAATTAGTGCTTAACTTATTAGCACAAATAAAAAATAAATAACTATTTCCATAATAAAAATAAATAATTTCCAACTATGATATGAATATCTTCTTGAATGATAATAGTTGACCTTGTATATATAAATGGTCCGGGTGAAGATCAATAAATGTTTCTAAAGTAGGGAGAAATGTTTATTAAAGAGCCAACATTTGGACCCACATTGCAAGTCTTCTTCAGGGCTAAATTTAGTAATTTTCAATTGTCTACATTTTGCATATTTAATCCTGAAAAGGACATGCAATGTGGGTCCAAACTTTGACTCTTTAATAAACATTTCTCCCTACTTGAGAAAAATGTATTAACATTCAAGAAGATATTCATACCATAGTTGCAAGTTATTTATTTTTATTATGCAAATAGTTATTTATTTTTTATTTGTGCTAATAAGTTAGGCATTAATTTTTTTCATATTATGATAAATTATATCATTTATCTTATAATATAAATTTTCATTTATCTTTTATAATACTCCTGCTGTGATGGATAAATTATTTAATCAGTTAACAGCTACAGATGTACCTGTGGGATTTATAGAACTTCCTGGAGCTCGCCCAGTCTCTATTAATTGAGGGAAAAACCTGGAGGTTGAGCAAATCATCTAACAAATCACTTCCCAGCGCAACCGCTGGCTGAGAAACAGAACAATTTCTATCATGTACTAAGCCAGAATGATTGTGGAGGCCAGGACACATCACTGGGTTGTCAGGCCGAATTAGTTAGTTACCAAGCCCAAGACAATAGATAAAAGGAAGTTGTGTGAATGGACACACCAGATAACTTCTTTCTTGTTATTCGGGATTTGGTTAAAAGCAATAAAGGATGAAAATAATTTATATTTTAAGAAGTTTGAACAACACTATGCCTACAATAAAAAAAAAAAAAGCTCTTCAATGACAAGAGAATATTTAGCATAACCCAACCCAGATAGAATATATGTAAATTGTTTAGTGTAGTGGTTGCAATAAGATCTTAGCAAATAAGGAAAATAACTTTTAATTTATAAGATAAAGCAAGAATAAAAACAATTTTGTAGACAAATAATTTTTTTATTTGGCATTTTAAAGTTACTAAACTATAAATTTTTTAGTCACTTTCCAATGCCAAAGTTCTTAATAATAAACCAAAAGTACATAGCAAAATAATTCTATTTATTTATACTTACTTCGCCTTGCCTAAAATCTTGGCCACCGTATTTTTGTGATCTTCGAACTCCACCACTAATATTGAAACTTGGAGAATCATTAGCACCTTCGAAAAATGTAGGAACGATTTGTTCACTCTGTGAGAGGAAAAAAGTCTAAATTAATCATATTTTAAATTAAATATTAAAAACAAAAGATTTAATAAAATAAATATATTAATTTAATTGCTAATTGATTAAAAGGTAAGAATAATATAAATTTAGGTTAGATTATTATACAGGAATAATTAAAGCTTTTGATTATTTACTCCTATCAAAATTAACTTTCATTACTTTTACTGCATAGCCCTTGGCATCATTATCATAAAATAAAGTGCAAAATATAAAACTGTCAATGAAATAACGAAGGGAATATTATATAAACACATATATTGAAGTTACCTGTTGTAGAACCCTAGTGAGGCCCTTTATTAAATGTCCATCGGTATCAGGATCATAAAATGAAGTAGCTTTTCCTCGGTTACCGACCCTACCAGTTCTTCCAATTCGGTGAACATATTCTTCGATTGTAGAAGGCATATCAAAATTTACAACATGTGCTACATTTTTTATATCTAAAAAAATAAAAAGACCTGTAAGTAAATGGAACCTAAATGGAAAATTAAAAATAAATAAAATGTCAAAATAGGCTACTGACCTAAACCTCTTGCTGCCACGGCAGTTGCCACCAACGTTGGCATTCGGCCATATTTGAAATCAGACAGTGCTTGCTCCCTCTGGCTCTGTAACCTTGCACCGTGAATGGAAGTTGTAGGGAAATTATTTTCGGATAAAAATGCTGCGATGAAATCAGCAGTACGTTGCTTCTCCACAAATACTAGAGTTAATTCTTTATCTGTATGAAATAATTAAGGAAAAGATTTCAGTCATTTTAAATCATGGAACAATACTTTAGATTAAAAAAAGAAAATCATAAAAATTAAATAGGAAATAACAGGTGGCAAATGAAAGTTGATTCATAAACTGTTGATATTAAAGTCAGAGTGATAAATACCAGTAATTGTAAAAAAAATTCTAGTATTTTAGAAACATCCTGCTGTTCTAAATTTAAGGGCTTTTGAAGTACAATATAGATCTCCGAAAATGATGTGTTTTTTCCTATTTAGTAAGAATAGCTGAATAAATAAAACAGCATTAGTTTTTTCAGCTTTTAGCCTTCATTTATTAATTCAGCTCATTGGCAAATAAATAAATCTCTTGAATAATAATAATTATACTCATAAATTGTTGGGAATCTATGGATAGGACCGAATAATGATGCAATATTAAAATATGGTCTAAATTTTAATCATCTAGGACATCATTTAAAAGTATTAAAAATGCAATGTCCACAAATAATATTTAAAAAAATAAATAACAAGGAATTTAACTAATACAAGTAAGGATGATGGACTAATGCAAAAAGAAAGCATAGACATTTTTAAAGAACTACTTTATTTTAGCAGCCCTGGTGAACAAGTGGTAAAGTTAAATTTTGTCCAGAGAGATTTAATTATATTTAGGGAAGTGGTATTAGGTCATTCTCATAGTTTTTTTACTTGAAATGTACTTACAATACAAGGAATAACTCCATTTCAAGCCAATGTCTGACTTAGCCATTAATGCCCTACGACAATGACACGATTCTGCTTCCTTACGTACAATAAACTAGTTTTGGCTAAAATTCTACCTCACTACTTATTCACCAGGGCTGCAGCTATATTGAATTAGTTACCAAGAACTATTCTAGATTATAATAAAAATAGTTAAGTATTAATACAGAAACTTGATACATTTATATAACAAAGTTAAGAGTACCTTTGGTTTGAGAAAGTATTTCAATAAGTTTATCCTTCTTCTCAAATCTAGAAACAGAATAAAAATTTTGTTCGACATCTGAACATGCGCCGCCAACAATCCCAACAGCAAGGAACAAATAATCATGCAGATAAGTTGCAGCCAATCTTTGAATGTCATCTGGAAATGTTGCTGAGAACATCAGTGTTTGTCGCTGGCCCTAAAATTATATCAATATTATTATTGCTTTAATATCTATCAGTGAAATTAAAAGAACAAAGATTATGATTCGTTCAATATACCTTAGGAGTCATTGTTTCATGATCGAGCATTTGTTCAATAGCTGGCAAAAATCCCATATCAAGCATTCTGTCAGCTTCATCCAATACGAAAAATCTGCAAGAAGAAAACTTCACCAGACTACGACCTACAAAGTCGTTAAGTCTTCCTGGTGTCGCAACAAGTATGTGGCATCCTCTCTGAAATAAAATTGATTTTAAACAGAAAATTAATGAAATTTATTTTGCTAAAATAGATAATTAACAAAATGAAACCAGTACACATGAAACAGTATAAAGACAAAAAATAAATTGCGATAGTTACAGATGGTCAGAATTATGATAACCAAAACAATATATGTGATTTTTATAACCAATTTCTAAGTTAGAATAATAACTTTTTAATCCAATTATATGATTCTATTCTGTAAAACTGACACTTTTTTTTCCCTTAGAAAAGATATGTATTCCAAATAAAAAATATTTTAAAAACAATAACTGACGACCTCAACAGAAATTAAATTTTGAAGTTTAGCATTTGTATCGTACTCTAGTGATGTGTCGGATATCCGTATCCACAGACATCCGAGGGAGAAGAAAGATCCGTATCTGTGACTTTTGGTGGATCTTTTACCTTATTAATTTTCAATACATTGATGAAATTGATATAGGTTTATTTTATAAACACTGGAAAACTCTTACGTACGTGTTAGTAACCCAATAACAGTAACTTTTATTGTGGCCAACATCGAAATGAAAAAAAAATTCAGTCTTCCATTACAATGATCGATCAGCTGATCTTAGTTTGTAAGGAGAAACGAAAGATTTTCCAGAACAAAAGTTGTTTATAGTGTTACTAACACATACCTAATTTACAGTAATTATAGTAAACTTAAAATAACCCTGAATAAAGGTTATTAGGGCATAGTGAAAAACTATTGTCATTTAATATTTGACTCAGGTAATCCTTCCAAGGTTTAAAGAAAAACTTCTTTGTTGACAATTTTATAACTCACTACCATAAAGAAAGAACCGCCCAGTGCAAGTCGAAAACTCAAACATGTACTGTCGTGTTTGTCACGCAAAGCGTCAAGTGGCGACAACTATCAAGGTCACGAGCACCGACATCGATTAAGTAAAAAAATTAAGATCCGCATCCGCAGATCTTGACACCAAATATCTGAAATCGGATCCGAATCAGAGGATATACTTTGTTAACGATCCGGCACATCACTATTAAGTATTAAATAAGGAATACTAACAAAATGATAACGAGAATCTAAGAATTCATATTAAATACTCATTCTGATATTTTTATGAAAATAAGATGGACTGTGTATAACAAGCACAATCTAAGAACAATATTTTTAGTATATTTATTTTTTTTAATGTTTTCCAAAAATACAAGTTAAGTATTGAAAAGGAAATCTAATTATGGGTATTGAGTAGATTTCGGTAATCATTTTATTGAGAAATAAAAGTTTCAACTAACATTTCGAAGTATAGATGACATATGTTTGTTGAAAGGCTCATTTCTAGATGAAATGATTACAGAAGTATACACATTTCCCATAATTACATTATCTTTTCCAGAGTAAGCTTATGTTAACTTGATTTTGGAAAATATTAATAATGAAACAAATAAACAGTTAAAACTTGTTGTAACTCAACTTGAAGCTACAACTTGCAGAATAATTACTGTTTGAAATATACTTTAGTTATAATAGCTCAGTATAATGAATAAATATACTCACACTTATAATGGAGGCTTGGTGATATGATGCTGTACCTCCATAAGCGATAGCAATTTTTATCATTGAACCAAATGCAAATTTCCTAGCTTCGCTAAATATCTGCAAAGCCAGCTCACGAGTGGGAGAGCAAATGACCACCTGTGGTTCTGCTCCCTGTCCCGCCACTAGGTCAACTTTATCCTTTAGGAGCATGTGGATAATCGGCAACAAAAATGCAGCCTAAAAAAAAATTAATAATATATAATTATTATTAAATCATAATCTTCAGCTCTGATAATTTTAATAATTATTTCATGTTATTAAAGTAATTACCGTTTTCCCTGAACCTGTTTGAGCACAACCCATTACATCTCTTCCACTAGAAATAGCAGAGATGGCATATTTTTGAACTGGAGTCGGTTTAGTGTAACCAGACTTCTTGATATTATCAAGGAGTAATCCTGAGAAGTTACAATCTTCAAAGGAGTTGATAGGCTTAGGAACATTTTCTCCAGAAACCTGAAAAAAAAAATTAAATAGAAGAAAAATAAAATTAAGACAATTTGCCATTACATGGTGCGTACAGTTCTTTTTAAAAATATAACATAGCTAACCGGTAATATTAATTATGTTTATTATTTAGAAGATTTCAATTTTTAGTTACCAAGTTTACGACTGAGTGCTATAATCATTTTAAAAAAACACTAGACATATAACAGAAGACGATAATACTTATCAAACATACCATCATCAATTGAATTGATGACATTTGAGAATAGTGAAAAAAGAAAACGTAGCACTAATTTAAATTTGTTTTCTCTTATAATTTAAGTATTTTAAAATTATTGATTTCTCTGTCTAATTAACCGGCTCCAATCTTTTAGTGCTGTCCTTCTTTACGTTTAGTAACAGTAAGCAATAGAAACTTTTTAAATAAATTTTTCCAAACCTACCTTTACAGGGATGTTATCATATTTGCTGAAGTTGTTGCCGCTGGAGATCGAGCTGCTGAATACAGTTTCTTCATCATTGGCAGGCTCGGGAGGAATGTAACTTTCTCTTGGCTTCTCATCTTCTCCTTCTCTGTTTCCTCGGGATGAATGATCATCGTCTCCACGATTGCCAAATCCACCTTCACGACCGCCTCCTCTTCCTCCACCACGACCTCTCCAACCACCTGACTGGTCCTCATCATACCTGTTCCCCCTACCTCTGTTGTTTCTTCCTTCATCGTTCTCACCATCATTTCTCGACTCCCTATGACCACCCCGCCCACCTCCTCTGTGTCCTCCCCTCCCACGACTAGGTCGCCTGTCGCCTTCATCATTATCATCCCAACCATCACCACCACCACTAAAGTTGGATTGCTCATGCCTTTGGTAGCCACCCTCTTCTCGCCTATTATACCCCCTATCGTTTCTCCCACCTTGCTCTCTTATGTTTAATTTACTGACATCTGGTTCCCATCCATCATCAGCCTTACTGTTAAATGAGTAGCCTTGCTCTTTTTTACCGTCTTCCCATGAATCATTATGATCATCATCATTACTGTTATTTCTAACAGAGAACCCACGCCCCATCCCTGGCCTCTTATCCCCTGAACCATAAGTCCTGTCTTGTCTTTGGTAATTACTATTGTCTTCATTCCTGTTTTGCCTATTGAAACCTCTACCTCTCGAACCTCCATCATCTGCATGCCCTCCACCGTACGAACTATTCTTGTTATCCCATTTAGGTTCACTTGAAACTTGGTCCTCCCCATCACTCCAACCATCTTGATCTTTATTCTTTGTATGAGTACCTCCCCAAGTATGATTTGAATTTTGACTATAGCCTCTTCCTCCTCCACCACCTCTGTTTCCTCCTCCTTGACGACTTCCTCTCCATCCTCCACCGCCTTCTTGACTGTCTCTATAACCTGAAATACAGAAAATCATGAATAAAGAGTGGGAAGGCCAATATGATTGTTGATTATATTTAGTTAATATAGAAATACAATATCATTACCACTGTGAAACATGCTACGGTACCAAATCGGGTATCAGGTCTTAATTTTATCTGAAGTAATATTTCTTATTATAAGTGCAATTAAAAATACTCTTATATGCCAATAAATTCATAACTTGATTTAAAGTGATAAAAAATAATCCTTTCTGTAGCAATTTGGAATTTTTTAAAAATCAGTTTTCATTGATCTTTGGTTTTGACACATAGAAATTTGGGTATCAGTTCCGGTGATTGTTGAATATACTTAACTTACTACAAATTTAACTTTTCATTAGTTTTTAATATTCTTGAAAATAAAAATAATTGTTTTAGTATGAAAAAAAAGGTGTAATAATGGGAAATGTGTATACTTTGGTCATTTTATCATTAAGATATAAAGGTTTCAACTAACATTTCGAAGTATAGATGATGTATGTTTGTTTTAAAGTTCAAATCTTGATGGAATGATAACCAAAATATAGACATTTCCCATAATTACACTCTTATAGCAGAACACCATTCTATCCCAATATACCAACTAGAGACAATACTATTAGTAATAATCTTCATCTTCCAAGAATCCATTTAGTAAGAAAGGCATTCCATATTTCACAATTAAATTCTACATCAGTCCAAAGTGAAATTATATTGAGCTTGTAGTAGTAACAGTGTTTTGACAAAAATTGGGTACCTACACTGAATTTCACAACAACGCTGTCATCGGCGCTTTTATATATTTCTACATAGTAAATGTTTACATTAACTAATCTACGTCACTGATACAGACTTATTTTAAAGCATCTGAAACCACGACACATTGGTAGATAATGAGTAATTAATATCTACAACACCAAATAAACAAATATTAAGCGTCCATTATCATAATTATGCAAACAGTAACACTTATACTAATTCACTATAAACGATTATAGATTGTGACACATCACAGGATGTAATCAAGTAAAAGTGTATTATTTGATGCATTAAACAGCGATCATTATTATTGCAGCAATATAAAATAATAAAACAAACTGTCAATGTAAATCATAACTTTCTGAAACAAGACTGTTCAGCAATAATATAGTTTGAAAAATCTCAAACATAAATAAAGGATTTTTTCCTAATTTATAGGATTAAATTAAAAACAAAAGTATGGTATCTCAAAATGATGTATTAGGTAGGACCTTCCATGATAAATTATACAATTTAGGATTCGATAATTTGAAAAATAATAAATCTTGATAAGGAGACTCAACTTCATAAAAGAAGAGTTCAATACATCGTTAACAATAGAAAAGCATCTTTAACTATAAATAAATAAAATAAATCTCATCAAAATTATAATACACCTTAAGAATAAATTATATACATAATACATAGAATAAGATTTATCTTAGCACCAACACATCCATCCCTAATTCCATAATGAACAACCACATCCATCCCTAGTTCCATAATGAATAATCACATCCATCCAGCCTCTTACACACTTGTTGCATGTATAAAAGCACCTGATGATAGCCAGTTTTTTTTAAAGCATTATTCCCAATCCCCCTCAGAAACAAGAGATACAAGAACTCCTAGTTTTCAAATAATGCAAGGCTGCTGCAGACTGTGAAACCTATCTAAACAGGAATATAATCTAGAAGTGTAGCGGGATAGTCGCTATAACTAGCTATGAAAGTATGGCCCATGAGGGTACATCAAGGTATTGAAGACATGCAAAAAAAACAATTCATGATTTGGAGCAAATAACACAATCTTAGTTCAAGTGGAAGAATAATAAAGAGAATGGAAGGAACTTAAGTGTGAGTCGTGGGAGATAGCGGAACACTTTGAAAATTTAAGGGCATTTATTAACCACTGGAAATTTCTATTGGTGTTAGATTTCCTGGAAAAGGATTGGTCCTTATTGTTTTAAAAAAATTGTTGATATTGGAGCTGAAAATAACAAATTAGAAAGGATAGGAAATAAATAAAACAGCATTAGTTTTTTCAGCTTTTAGCCTTCATTTATTAATTCAGCTCATTGGCAAATAAATAAATCTCTTGAATAATAATAATAATACTCATAAATTGTTGGGAATCTATGGATAGGACCGAATAATGATGCAATATTAAAATATGGTCTAAATTTTAATCATCTAGGACATCATTTAAAAGTATTAAAAAATTATATTCCTCAGTTATAGTTGAGGTAAAACTTAACACTAGGTTTGGGTTATCAGTCATGGTCACCATATTAATACTTGTTAACAATATTGGTGCAATCGGCTTAGTGCTAAAGTGTAAAATTAGAAATATGGACTAAAATCAAGTATCGAGAGACAACAGTGAATACTACAAGTTATTTACCATGGGTTAAAGTACATGATTCAACTTTTTGCTTTATTCCAATTATGTTTTATTTTAAAGTATACATCTTAAATAATATACATGTTAGTAACTAATGTAATTTTATAGAATTGTAGGGTACAAAATACGCTGGCTAGGCTATTTATACTAATAATGGGTATCATCTTTTCTTTCTGAACTTCATTTAAGCATGAGGACAAAAAACTTTAACAGCAGAATCAATGAGACTTAAAAACTTTAAATGAAGGAGACTAGAATAGATCGATTTCTCAGATCAATACCGCTATCAAAGAATGATTAGTACCTGACAACAACTTCTGACAATACCTATACAATAAAAAAAAGCAATTTCAAATATGGATGCCACAACTATAAAGATATAAGAAGGTACAATAATGGTTGTCAGTGATTTACAACAATGTCAGTAACCTGAAGTAGTTTGTTAATGTTGTTCACGTACCTGAGCTCATTCCAACATGCGCTAGACTACAAGTTTCAAGATAATTTATCAGTGAGACGCCAGCCAACGTGGGATAAGCCTTAAGTCAAGTTGACCAGAACAAAAGGCGGTACGGGTTGCCGAATCTAGCCGCCAGGAGCGCTAATGACAACAACTACCATTTGATCATTAATCCGTATCGATAACTTAAACATATGAAGTAACTTTTGGTTAATAATTCCAAGAAATGAACATCATATTTTATTATACAATATATTTGTAATATTATATTTATTATCAAACAAATGATTGAAGTTTGAAGGTAATTATTATAGATACTTTTTTCTTAATTAAAAAGCCTCTGCCTAGTTTCCGCTCAAGTAGGTTTAATGCAGTTGTTTTAAAGAGTGCTGAGGTACATGTAGGTGAGCATGATTACTTTTTTGGTAATTTTTCCGCAGGTTGTTCCTTCGACTTGAGTCAGAAGTTCAGAACCTTTCATTCGTTCCCCTTTTAATAGTCTCCAAAAATACAAGTCACCATGAGCTTAATGGAAATTTGTGTACTTCGGAAATCATTACATCTAAAATTGAACGTTTCAACAAACATATGTCTTCTATACTTCGAAATGTTAGCTAAAACTTTTATATCTTGATAAAATGATTACCGAAGTCTATCCATTATCCACAATTATATTCTCTTTTCCACACTAAAGCTCACGATAACTTGTAATTTTGGAAAATATTATGAATAAACAGTTAAAACTTGTAACTTAACTCGGAGCAGATACCTTTTAAACTTGGCAGAAAATAGTAGAACATGATAATATGTTAGTTCAAACTTTTATTTCTTGATGAAATGATCCCCGAAATCTATTCATTACCCATATTTTCATTATCTTTTCCAAATTATAGCTTACGATAATTTATATTTTTGGAAAATATTAAAAATGAAACAAATAAACAGTTAAAACATATTGTAACTCACTTCGAACCTGCGGAACAGGTACCCTTTTTTAAATTTTGAATTCTTCATTTAAGTTAATGTTATCGTTTTTCTATGTGTCGAGACTATTCAAATATTAATTACAACAGTAACCAATCAGTTTTAAATTAAGTTATTAAGTAATATTCATTGAAAATCATTAATAATTCTGGCATGGTTTAATTCTGATTCACCAGAAAACATAATCTAAATTGTAGAACCAACATGAATAACTTGCAATGTATATTCATTAGCCCCGTGTACCTTTTAATTGCGTTTTATTTCAAGTTCATATGAAGAATTCGATTTCCATTACTTCCCTTTTGAGAAAAAAACGAAATAAAAATCAAATAACAAAGCAGATGTTTAAATTTTGTATGAATAATTAAGAATCCTCCTTTATTTTCATTTAAATTGCTCAAAAACTATCTCAGGCTTTTTACAGTAAAAAACACTTGATTTTATTTTATTACTGGAACACAGATCTAGATGTAAGTCAAATGATCCTCTTGGCATTATTGTGACATTTTAATTTAATATTTATTTTATTAAATTTCATTATTGAGAAAGTTATTAGTTATGGATGTTCAACATTTGGTGTACTAAATCGTCAAAACTGTTATTGAAATTCAAAAAAGTATTTTGCTTGAAAACCGGCATAATATTGATAGGAGCTAGGCGAAACAAGCATTTCCTCCGCAACCGATGAGGAAAACATTGTTGTTGAGCGTTGTCTCGACAAATCACCTCCCTGCACAACCGTTGTTCTAGAAACAGTACAACTCTATAACGTAATGAACCAAAAACCCTTTATGGATTGTAGTGGTACGTGTGTATGGCGTATTTTTTATTATTTTGTTTATTTAAGAATTTATTTTGATGTAAATATCGTATCAAATTTCGCTTGTTTGTAATAATTTTGAAGTGATACTATATTTGAACCATGAAGTATAAATATATAATTATAAAATATAAACTGTTGGTAAGTTCAATATTTTACAGTTTTCTCAACTGTTAAATTTCTTATCTTTTTTTATCATTATTATTATTATTGATCACTTTATCATAAAATCTATAAAATTTCTTTTATAAATATAAATCACAATTTCTGTTAATATAATTTCATATTTATAAAACTTTTGAATTTGAAAAAATGTTAAAAATTGTTTATACCATTACCTGTAATTCAACTATGCTGTCTCACCTGTTTTAAGCAATATATTCTTTACTGTTTCATAATTTATCTGACTCTCTGCATCTCTTTACATTATTATCAATTCTATACACTATCTCTGTTATCTATAAACAATTTTATCTTACTCTCTGTATCTCTTCACATTACTATAAATTCTGTAATTATTTTTCTGTACTGCAATGATTTATATAGTATTGAATGATTATAGTTGACCTTCCATATGTATAAGTGAAAGAAAATGGTCCCTGTGGAGGTCAATAAACATTTTTCACTACTTTTGATGTATATAGTCATTTTCTGTTTCTTTCTTAACCCTGATGGTGGCTTACATCGTTGGCGCAATTAAAAAAATAAGTTTCACCTATTTTTTGTTATCTCTGACTGCACCTCCTGACCAATCCAATCCACCATACTTAATTTTAGTTAGTGTTCACTAATCAGAAGTGATATTTGTAACTTTGAACTGAATTTTATCACCCGTTATATAGAAAAGGAGTCAAGATTTTTGGTAAAAATCACTTATCGTGATTTTTCTTAACTGATCGTACCTGCTTGTTGTAATATCAATAATTGCTAAATTAATAATAACAGATATGGTAGATGCATTTTATTTGATTGAGGATCAATGTTAGGAGTCACCTCATCGGTCAATAGGAACCAAGAAGTCATGAATAAAGGAAGTTACCGGCCAGATCTTAGACATAGTATGTAACCTGTGCTTATAAACGGAAATGACATTCAATATTAGTTTTAGTCGATAAACCTTTTTACAATAGCACCTGCCGCATGATTAGTACGGGAGTATATGATTCATGGTAAAAGTCATCTATCGAGATTTTTTTCTTTGGTAATCGTGTCTAGTATTTATTAAAAATAACGCTAATAAATGACAATTTTATAATACTTTTAACGGCATTTGAATGTTTTTATTTGATTTAGTCATTGATTCATATTTAATGGGCATATAAGGAAGTTCTGGCGTTTCCAGATCTGATATTTCTCTAGAACAAAGTGAAATAAGTAATTATGGGATTTTGTATTTATTACTCTATGATTAAAATAAATTTCTCCCTCGTAATTTGCGCTTCTTTTTTTATTGTTTGTCCCCAATTTTATTATTTAAGATAAACAGTTATATATTGACTGTATGGCTTAAGCATACTGCATGCCATGTATATATGTATTACTCATGAAGAAAATTATCATTCTCTTAAGTTTTATTTAGGATCGCTGGTTGAAGGAAATTAAAAAATAAACAAGTATTTAGATAATATAATTTTATTGTTTATATTAAATATAATATATATCTTTATACAAACACATTCATATATCTTATATAAATATAGTGGCATTATTATTCAATAATGCCATTGTCCTCACTTAATACAAATGCCTTCGATTTCCAATCTGACATATATATAGACATAGACTTTTTTTAATTAGTCAACTACATATAGATAAATACAATAAAAAGCCACTATTGCTAGGGCTCAATAAACATGCAATATTTTCTACAATCGTTCTACAACAATCGTACAATCACTAGCGAGGACAAAAATAAGGAAACATCCAACTATTCGAAGATCCCACGTTTCCGAAACATTGAACGCATTCAGGCTGGCCAATAGCCGACAACTTGCCTCTCTTAAATATATAATTAAATACAATAAATAAAGTTGACGACGACTATGATACAAATTCAGTTCAGAGCAGGTGGGCCTATACAAGCACCTGCAGACCACGGTCTGCCGTCTCAGTCGAAAACCAAAATCGCTTTTAGGTTGAACAAAAAAAAAAAAAATCAAATCACAGACAGTTGGCTCTAATAGGAATGGAGCCGGGGGCGGCGGGTAGACCTTTTCACTACGGATCGAGCCCCTTGTCATTTGGTCGATCTCACGGATCTCCTGTTGATCATGCTGGATCGCAGGGTCTCTCCTCTGATGGAAGCTCTGAAGGATACGCTGCGCCTGAAGGTCTCGCCGTTCTCGACGTTGTCCTCCGTCTTCCTGCAAGGGTAGAAGAACATTTTATTAATATTCAGTGAACAAAGAAAGTTTTATTCGAAGTTCGTAAACTGAATGTCTCAAATTGAATAAAAAATAACATTCATTCTAGTTCATGTTAAACTCTTTGAACAATCGCGTGTATTACAGAAATACACATCTGTCTGCTTGTATTCAAAAGTATACTTTGTCATTTACATTCATACGTTTGATTAAACGTGTATAAATGTTACAAAGAGTAATAAGTTGTGTTATCAAAACGTCAGCTTTTGTTGAATGGAGGGGATTGAAAGAAGGACCAGCAAAACTAACCTTGCTTCTTTCTATACAAATTATAGTTCTGGTTAAGCTACAATTACAGGACAGTTACTTTTAGAGGGATGCAATACCAAATACAGTCTGCATGAATAAGTTCCAAAAAGAGATGAATTCTGTACGAGTAAGTTCGATTAAAAAGTGTGGTCTAAATGGGTAAGTTACAACAGTAGGTATAACTTTTTATTGATTGTTTTAATTTTTAAATATTTTTATTTTGAAGAGTTAGGATTTGCCCAGTCCGGGATTCGAACCCGGGTAGTCCGCCTCTCCATGGTAGCGCTCTTACCATTTGAGCTACCAGGGGTCGCCTCTCAGAAATAACAAATCCGTTCTCTTCAACGATCCCATATCCCCGTGTTCTCGCAATTTTGCGATGTATATACGAGGAAGAATGTTCACTGAACATTATTTTAATTAGGATATTGTTGACATACGTAAATATATTATTTATAATTTATTAGTATGGTAATTGTTTTTAAATATTTTTGTTTTGAAGAGAACGGATTTGGATACGAGCCCTGGTAGCTCAGTGGCTTAGAGTTCTGCTACGGAGAAGGAGACGACCTGGGTGTGAATCCCGGCCAGGACAAATCTTTTCTCTTCAAAATAAAAATATTTAAAAATAGGTAGGTATAGTTTGTATGAGTATGTTCCAAAAGGAGATGTAGTCTCTTTGAGAATTCTCCAAACGGAGGTAGTTTGTGTAATTGAGTTGCAATTCGGTTCGACTTATTTAGGTGCAAATACGCATTGTGAACATTTGAAATTACCTGACACAAGGCAAGTCGAAGATGCTGTCATTCTTTCCGAATTCTTCTCCATCCTTTAGAGTTTGTGGTAGTTCTCTGTCCATGGTTTCAGGGAGGAAGAGAGACAGGAGACCTCCGATAACCCCAATGCAACCAAGCACCAAGAAAGGGAGATTCCTGTCAACTGTTTCCTGAAGAGAAGAAGAATCGGTTAATCTAAGCAAAAGTACTAGATATATTCTTTATTTATATACTTAATACATAAATGACTAACCAGATATATGACGAATGGGGAAACGAAGTTAGCTGTGTATCCCATAATATGTATCAAGGCAACACCCTGAGCTCTCACGACGGTTGGCAATACTTCGGCAGCGTATTGCAATCCGATGTTGTAGGAAATGTTGACTGCGCATCGTCCTAATATGGCCATTGCTGCCGAGTATACACCTGTAACATGGAAAAACATAATACAATTATTATCCAACAATATTACATAAATAGTATTAGTAAAAATCAATTGGTCAAACTACCCCTTCGCCAACTAGACAATAACTGTAGATTACCTGAAGGTAGAACAATGGTGGCCCAGCTGAAGATTCCAGCCATTAACATTGACAGGCATGCCAACCACCTTCTGCCCCACCTGTCGAGGGTAAGGGTTAGGAGCGTATCTGCCGGAAGTTCTGTAGCGGAAGTAATGGTGAAGGTGAGGAAGACATCGAGGCCCAGTGTACGCACCGACCTCACATGTCCGTCGAACACCAGGGACACAGCCATCCTGCAAGAAGAACATGGTCCATGAGTAAATGGTAAAATACTTTATATCAGAGATTCTTATCCGCGGATGTTTTCTTGAAAAGCATTGTTAACAACATTTTTACTTAATTTTGTAAACCATTAGTTAAGTAACAACTAATACACAAAAATCTTGAAACAGTGAAATCGGTTGTTATTTACATATACATGTAATACACCCCTTTTCGATGGTGTTAGATACAGACTATTATGTTTTACCATACTATGTTACGTGTCACTCTGAATTGTAAAATACCATACAACTAATATCAATCACAGAAATGTATGCTAGAAATATAAAAATAAATTTACCATATGATAATCAATAAAATAGTGATTTTTCTGAGACGCGGCGTCTTGAACAGATCCAATACTGAGTAGGTTTCTTGTTTTTCTTCTGCTACGGTTTTTTCGCAAGCGGCCTAAAAATAATATAATTTATGTTACAAAAAACATTGTAAAACCAACACAACAAAACAATCCTCACATCTACTTCTTGGCCAATGATTCATACATTACTTTTTAAACGACTTTGTTATTAATAAAATATTTATCGTTCAGAATTAATTAAAAGTTGTCATTGAGGTCTCTAAATAAAAAAATAAAGAAAAACTATTTTTTTTTGTTGATAAATATATGAAACTGATCAACCAAGAAATAAGTAACTACACTATTTGGTATATAGATTAATAATATAGGTTGATATAAAATATCTGGATACAAAATGCACATTATCTGGCTGTTCTACATTAATTGGTATCTTTGATAGTAAAATATTTTACCGCGAAATCGGTGTAAATTTTGGGGTCAACTTTGGTTTTGTTGATTTTTTCAAATTTCTTCATTATCTGGACAGCCTTCTGTATTCGGCCCTGGGAGACTAACCATCTGAAACAAAATAAGCAATGTTTATATTATCAAGGGCGGATCCAGGATTTTTTTCTGGAGGGGGCACAACAGGCAGACGGGAAAAAACAACAACAATAACTTAGAAATAAACTTGTAGTATTTATAGAACGGTTTCAAAGGTTTATTAAAATATCAAAACAATAGGAAAATTACATGTTTAATAAAGACAGTTTTCTTTTGTTTTTTGCTAAAGATATCCAGGACTTCATTAGCGTTTATTTTGTTTGCAATGTCTTGATGGATATCCCGTAAAGCCAGTTCATTCAAAAGCTCTTCTATCATCCTGCTGCGAAGATATGACTTGGCGTAAAGTGGAGAAATATCGCCCGGCAGTGCTATGCTATTTGCAAGTGCGTGAAAGGGAGGCAACGAACAAATTTCGCAATTCCAGCCATAAATGGACAAAATTTTCACTCATGTTCTTTCTGTTATTTTATTAATATATTTTAACAACTATGATCATGTGATTTGCCTATAAATATGTACTGTAATGGAATCTCCACAGTACACAATAAACCGTCTGGGGGCACGGGGGCTCGTGCCCTTAAATCCGCCCTTGTATATTATTATACTATATATTTAAAATAATTATAATAATTGCGTAATAACGAATCATGGCATTTTTATTTAGATCTTTTTAGACTAAGGTCAATTTTTTTCAAGTTTTATGTTAAACTCTTTTTAGTCTGTTTACTACGAGTCTTTATAATACATGATTTCTTATTCCTCAATAAGGAGGATCCTGATTAAATCCATCTTTGGTCCTAATTGAGGCTAAGGATGGATTTCGAAAGGATAGGATAATAGGAGAGACATGGAAATGGGATTTCGGTTTTGGGATAAAGATTATTAGCTAGATTATCCCTGACATTTAGGCTTTTCGTCCAATAACCTCAAAGAGAGAGACCCTTCACAATAAGTTTAGTCAAGGTACCTAGTCAGCCTTCGTAAATAGAATGTTGTAAAAAAAAAAGAAGAATAAAATCGTGATATTTCTTCTAATTGGTATGACTCAAAGGGGCATATTGAAATGATTACAGCAGTGCCGGACCCGTGTTCGATTCCCGGCCTGGACAAATGTTTTCTCTTCAAAATAAAAAATATTTAATAATTATCACCATCATAAGAATAATAAATTGTATTTTTAAGTTCCTGTTTTCAGTTAAATACTTAAACGTAATTTAAATTTATGTGGGAGATTAAGATCTCAAAAGTAATCATTAAAAAGGAACTCGTTATTGAAGAGCGAATTAATATTACGTTACTTATAAAATTAAATAAGTGATAAGAAAGTAAAAGAGAAGGTTATATAATAAGGATCAGTCGACTTTAACATCCTTAAGTACTAAGTTAATTAAGCTTCATGTTGTACATTATAGATACTTCAGCTTGTCATAAGTATCTTAATATGTTGTGTATGCATAGTACGATGCATGTGCATTCCATCCAGAATCCGCAAGCTGTCAAGAGAAACGGTTACGTTCTCTGAAAGTCTGAAAGTGATAGATTTGATAGTGGTACCTGAAACTTGACCTTAAAGGTAAAAAATATCTGCCTTTAGATGAAATTTTAGCCGTTTGGTTAACTTTCTAATGTTCTCGTTAATTTCTATTTAATAACAAATTATGCTTATGGTCAATTTCCGTTACTTGAATAATTATTCTTCAGGTTTTTTTTGTAGATATTTTCTTAATCAGACTGATGGAAATACCACATTCCACATGAATGAGGGAGTCAAAATTGCTGTCTACGTGGTTTTTATTTCCTCTGATTGAATTTATCCGTTGATACCTGCTGATAGACATTTTAATTGCTAATAAAAAAATACATAATAAGAACTGACCTGGCACTCTCGGGAACGAGATACGGTGTTATGACGAAGGCTAGAAGTGGGAAGGAAGTGACGATACAGATCCAGCGCCAATCAGCGACCCAGAGGGACACCCAGGGAATTAGGCAGGCTGCCAGGGTGAAGAAGAGGGCGATGCTCATGTTGGCCACGAACGTACGCCATTTTGGTCCAACGTATTCAAGAACTAGAAGAAGTAAGAAAGAAATAATTGATTAGTAAACCAGTAGTATTAGTGTAAGTTAAAGTAATATAGATAAGGAAGGAAATGGTTGGGGGTGGAGTCAAATTAAACACTAAATAAGTGGGTACTTATTTTATTTTGTGCCGACATTTCGACCCACTTTGTGGGTCATCTTCAGGGCTAATGGAAGCAGAGGCTAGGCTGCTGCGAAGATATGACTTTATTTTTTTTTTTCAGTCTAGCCTCAGCTTCCATTAGCCCTGAAGATGACCCACAACGACCCACTTTGTGTTAACGTCTGCACAAAATAATGTGTTTAATATGACTGCACCCCCAACTATTAACCCCCTTATTCAGATCTTCCAGTCAACTATCTCCTCGCATACTTAAAGTAATATAAGAAGATTAACTCTAAAATAATAGATGGTCAAAGAAACTCTTTCCTTTATAAACCGGATTATAGAAGGAGAGGAGGACATGGATGGAGAAGGTGAGAGAAGGAATGGCAGCAAGAGGGCTGTCAGAGGAAGAAGGGGAATGGGGTGAAGGGAAAATATTTTGTGTATCGGGATACATTAATTGTAAAAAACCTGAATAAATATTAATATATAATTAACTCTATAATATTACATCTGAAGGTGAGAGTGAATTGAGGCACACAAGTTTCAATACTTAAATTTTTCTTTAATTAAAGTTTTTTAAGACCATGAGATCTTTAATTTTTAGAAAGTACATAAACAAATTTACTGTTATTTTTTTCTAAAAAGTACATAACATCTTCATTGAATCATATCTGCATTTATATGATGTATAAGGACTATAAATATTTATACACAGAAAACATAAATAATTCATCTACCACAGCATGTTCATTTATAATTAGTCACGAATGCTGGCGCTTTTAATGAAATATAGTTGTTAATATGAACCTTGAAAATAATTTTTTAAGGTTTTTTTTTCAATAAAAAAAAGAAGAGACTATTGAGTCAAAGAGATACATCGCCAAATAATTAGTTTTTTAGGTACTTGTGTGTTAACGCCACCGCAGTTATTTGTCCCTACTTGTTCCCATGCGCGAGCGGTTACATTTTGTAATTTCTAACACCTGATTTCTTCTATGTTCGTTCTTGTTTGCTGAGTTTTGTTTATTACTGATTTATTGTTTGTTTGCTGATTTGTTCTAGACTCTGATTTGTTACTATTTTATTTATTTATTATTAGATTTGTTGTTATTATTTCGCCAATTTTCGTGCTACGAAAATGAGTCTTTGGGATTTGACAAAAACCGAAGAAGAAGTAATTGTATTTTTCCATGAGCGAAATCTTTTACCAATTTTCCACCGAAATCCGATTAACCACTTTCTTTTTTAATAAATTATTTGGATTTTTTATTATTTTCATATTTCATTATTTTGATTTTTTATTTTTTCAATATTTTGATTGTTCGTGATATATTCTATTATTTATTTCTATATTACCCATTATTTTAATTGTTCATGATAAATTCCATTTGTAAATAAATTATTTTGATTTGTAATTGTTGATGATTATTTAAAAAAAATTAAAATTCTAACACCAATAAATAGATTTAAAAACATGCAAGATAAATGTTTTAGAAATATAACGGTTACAAAATGTAACCGCTCGCGTATGCGAACAAGTAGGGAAAAGTAACTGCGGTGGCGTTAACACACAAGTACCGTTTTTTAAAAAGGTCTTTATTAAATGATTAGTACAAGACAAGGATTGTAATAAACCAACAGTTGTGCAGGGAGATCATGAACTCAGAGCCTCCAGATCAGTAAAAGTTTGCCATACACACCGAACCATTCCGCTTCCTTAGCAATACTAATACGATTCTAAAATTATAAATTATTGAATTTACTTTGTTGCCTCCACGAGGAAGAATACGGAAAGTTATTAAACTAATTATAGAGATGGCTAACAAGGTAGGTAAGCAGCTGTTTAATAGCCTACGATGCTACGGCCAGTTGGATAATATGCTGCTATTAGTTTCTAACCGGAAGGCAACACGGCCTCCTGGATCATTGAATACGAAAATTATCGAAGATAACTTCCTACTTCGTGTATTGCTCATCTTCCTATTAGTTTTTTTAAAATTTAGTTATTTATCAAAACCAATCAGTTTTGAGGTTAACTCATCATTAAAAAAATACATTCTATAAATTCCTGAAACCTAGAACTTCTATACTTATACATGGTCGTGTCGAAATGGATCATGTATTAGCGACATATTTCCTGTCTCTAAGTAGTGAAGCGATACGGATAGCTCAGTGGTAACAGCGTTGAGTTTCTATGCTGAATATTCTGGGTTCAAATCCGGCCTTGGCAGATAAATTATTTGATCTGTTAACAGCCGTGGTTGGACCCTATAGGAGGATCTTCCTAGGGCTTAACGAGACTCTAAGTAAAGTATTATTACTTGTGGAATCGATTACATTAATTTTCAGAATTTCTTTGTTCTTCTTCGAATGACCAATAGTTTCGATTTTTATTGGCCATCCTAATCTATGACTGCTTTTGTTTTTGAGCTCCTTCTTCTCCCAGATCCTATCTTCCAAAGAAATTTTACTTGGAGAATGGATTTATGCCTTAGTAAAAAAAGCAAAATAAAACGAAGATCAACATACCCTATTATCAAATCTCACTCCCAGAACTTTTCTAGTTAATGAGATCCTATGGATGAGGAAGAATTAAAGCCTCTTTAAGCTCTTGAATTACAACCAAACTTAATTCAATATCGACTCCTGATCTGTTATATCGAATTTCAAGATTATTTGTTGTTCTAATTTTTTATAATCTTTTTATTTATAGTTAACCTTTTATTTTTAGGAGGGGTAGAGCGCTGTATTGCTATGCCGAAGGTCGTGGGTCCAAATCCCGCTGCTTGGCAGAGTTAATCTTTCAGTAACCGGGGATGGATCCTATTGGATCTATGTAGTACCTTCCTGGGGCTCACTCAGTCACTATAAAGTGGGGAAAAATCTGGAGGTTGAGCGTGATATAGGATTAATGCCAGAACCTCTCTGAACAACCGTTGTCATAGAAACAATACAGTCTCTACCATGTACTAAACCCAAGAGCTACCATGGTTTGTAATGATTCAGGGTAAACAATAAAATTAAGTAGAAAGACAAATACATATTTATATTGAAATATTTCATTTATAATAATGTGGGGTTAGCTCAGAATGTAGAGTTCAGAGTTGCTGAGTTGAACTGTATTAATTATTTAATTAAGACCCTATGAGATCTGCAGATCCTCCTTTGGCTCACCCAGACTCTAAAGTGAGTACCCTTATTTAGGGTAAACCTGGTGGTTCAGCGTGGTCTCAAAGAAATCACCTCCCAACCTAGTGTGCAGTCTCTACCATGTAATGATCCGAATCCTTCATTGGTTTTACTGGTGCAGGATTTTTTTTTTCATTCATATTCATGTACAAACATATTTATTCGAATGCGTTTATTTTATCCTTATTATTCCTTTGAGAATTCGGGGCTAGAATTATTTCCAGTTTTTCCTGAAAATATAACAACCTTTCCTCAAAGCATATAAGGACTCTTTGAGGACGATGCAATTATATTACTGTTCTGTAGATTCTGTATAATTATTGTACGGTATAATTATAGTAAACAATGGCTGACCATAATGCAAATTATAACCCCGTTACGGTCCTTACAAAATAATAGATCCTCTTGCGTGTGTCCGAATGTGCTCATTACATTTTTAATTACCTAGATTTTAATTACAAATCACACTTCTAAAATATTTCAGTTGGAACAGTTTATTGCTGCTCTCCAATTTTAGCTATTAGTTTTAGCCTTGTAAAATTAATTGTAAAAAAGGACCATTGAAGAATGAAGTGCCTCGAATATAGTACAGGGTCGGTTTTTGACGGGGGGGGGGGGTAATAATATTTATAACTTTTGACTTTCATTACACACAAAGTCTTAATTAATCATCTCTTTTATTTAAAAAAAAAATTAGTGAATAAATTTTTCCGGCGTAACCTAGCCACGAATCGAGGAAATATTTGTTTGTTGTTTATCATGTTTATCCAATTAACGTCACTTTATGCTACAGCGAGATATCGGACGATGCTACAGCTGGAGTCCTAAATTTCAATTATAATTCGCGACTTATTACCACTACTACACCAAAAGTGACTAATTTCTGTTTAGCCTGTCGTGTTCGATCAGTTAAATTATAAATATTTATAATTTATTTTTATTTATTGTTCTTTTGATGGTGATTATTTTTAAATATTTTTATTTTGAAGAGAAAAGATTTGTCCTGGCCGGGATTCGACCCGGGTCGTCTGCATCTCTAGTGCAGTGCTCTAACCACTGAGCTACCCCAGGTCGTATCCAAGCCAGACAAATCCATTCTCTTCACCGATCCTATATTCACGTGTTCTCGCAATTTTTGCGATGTATATCCCGGCTTCGAATCCCGGACAGGACAAATCTTTTCTCTTCAAAATAAAAATATTTAAAAACAATCACCATCAAATGAACAATAAATAAAAATAAATTATAAATATAAAATTGGTGTAAGTCAACAAGATACCAATTAAAGTAATATTCAATGAACATTCTTCCCCGTGTATATATCTCAAAAATTGCGAGAACACGGGGATATAAGGTCTGTGAAGAGAATAGCTTCGGCTTGGATACGACCCCTGGTACCTCAGTGGTGAGAGTACTGCACTAGAGATGCAGACGACCCAGGTTCGAATCCCGGCCAGGACAAATATTTTCTCTTCAAAATAAAAAAAAATTTTAAATATAAATATTTACTTGACATCTTTCACCCGTTACTCATTGTATAGCACTGGTTTTGAATGTGAACGAAAAAAAAATGGAATGCCTGGATTAAAAAAATAAAACCAATTCTTAATTAATAATAATAACCAATAAAACTTAATTCGATTTTAGTACTTTTATTTCAATACTCTAAAAAAAAGGAGATATGTTTCTTATATAGTTTTTTATCTATAAAGCAAACCTTTTGTAAAATAAAATTTAAAACTTATTTGATGCAATATCTGCAAAATGTATGATCCAAAGCAATAATAAGTGGGTACACACATATCTGAATCGCGGAGGTAAAGGACTCCGTGTCACATTTTTTTATTTGTTCAGAAAAGCCAATTTTCCAACTTTGAAAGATTAAAATTTGTTTCTTCGTTACTAATAGTTTATTCAATTAAAGCCACTTCATGCTGCTTGCTATGAGCAGTCGGACGATGTCACAGTGGGTGTCCTAAATTTTGCCTCGGTACAGTTGGGGATAAGGGGGAGCGCCCTTGTGGTAGAGCACTGAGTTGCCATGCCGGAAATCCTGGTTCAAATCCCGCTGCAGGCAAGACTTTTATTTAGTCTTTTTACAGCAGGAGATGGATCATATAGGATCTAGGACCCTCCTGGGGCTCACCCTGCCTTTATAAAATATTAGAAAAATAGGGTACACAAAATAAGGGGGAAAAATCTGGCGGTTGACCGTGACCATGGACAAAACCTCCTTGCAGAACTGTTGTCCATGAAACAGCACAGTCTCTACCATGTACTGAACCCCAGACCCATTTACGGGTTTTAGAGGTACAGGTTTTTTTTAAGTTGGGGATAGGGAAATTTAATGAGTACTTGCCATCGTATAGGTTCCGGAAGCCCATTTTACACCCCTTCCGAAGGACGGCATAACTAAGGCTTGAAGAAAGTTGTTCACGTTGTTATTGACATCGGTAAGTTTATGACATTTTACCTAAAATATTAACTAATTTGTGGACATTTGACCTTCGGGATGCAGATATTTTAATAGGCTCACTAGAGGGTTACGAAATAAGAACCAAACTGAACTTTAATTCTCTGCTATAACTTTAAGTACCTCCTTTACAATTAAATGTATAAGTTGTATAATTTATAAAATTGGGCTACACTCCTTAAAAAAATTATTTATTTATTATTTATTACTATATTAAAAAATATAGTTGACGGCAATAATAAATAAATTTGCTCATGACTTTTTTTGGCAATAAAGAATCTTTGCGATGTAGAATTGCTCTGGCCTTTGAGAGGAAATATGGCAGACAGATGTTATGAAATATTCTGTTCTACATGTACAGCTCCTAATGAGCATTAGTTTTGTCCTTGTGGATATTATTGTAGAATTAATTATAAATACAGAGGCATTAACCTACTAAGGGAATTATAGAGTACCTTTATGATAAGTATACTCCTGGGTAGGAATTAGCTATATAAACAATAATGAGGTTGAAATAGGGCAGGTTATAAATATTATAAAAATTAGGGCACCGTGAAATATTTGATTTTATTTTCTTATTTTTAAATAATATTAAGAACTTGTTACAATATAAAATTTTATCATCTCATCCTTTATTCAACAATTGGATTGTCTTATACAATAAGTGTAAATACGCTGTATCACAGCTTAATTTTATAGCTGATATCAAGACCTTGCAATATGAATAATTTTATTACTAATTTAATTTAATCATTTATATCATTTACGGATATCACTTATCGTAGAGAAACGATTGCTAAAAAGAATTAAAAAAAAATTAAATAAGCCCCTTAAAGATGTGACGAATTCATTGACATTACATCGCTTAAGATTTGATTTTCTATGAGAACACATGATGAAATACAGGAACTTCCAATTCATTACTAGTAAAAATAGATGATATTTTTATGAAAATGCATATTTCTGTTTAAAAATCGTAAATTTTCGGGACTAAAGTTATTTTGTACCAACAATTTCTAATTAAGTATTGAAATCAGAGTACGTAATTAAGTTATAATCCGAAGTTATAATGCCATTTTAACATCATTTATCACCAAAATTATGAAATTCATTTACAGATAGATTTAATAAAGTTTATATAACCTCAAAAATGAGAATTATAGAACATCTTAATTTCGTTTTTTCTATCTGAATTCTATCGATCCGAAACAATTCCTTTCCTTTTTAATCGAAATTGTAGTACATAATCCGATGATGACGAAGTTAAACAGCATAGCTATAAAAAAATAACATATAAGTCTGCTGTATTAAGTTAAAATTTATTAATTTTTTAATTAATACATTTTTGTACTATACTGTAATCATTTTTATCTAGATTTCAGTATAGTAAATGAATATATTCTGGTATATAACAAAAAAAACAACCTTTGTTTTTGACAATAGGAAACCCTAATAAAACTATTATTGGATCCAAACAATTGTTTTTATTGCTTTCTAGGAACTTATGCATAATAAAACAATGCTGAGTATTACTCATATATACAGAAGTAATGGTGATAGACTGACTAAAAAAATATTTATCCATTTTAATTAGAAGGTTTCCTCAGAAAAAGGAAAAAAATCTAATTCGGATAAAAAATGGTCAAAAGAAATTAATAAGCAACAAAGTAATGAAGTGGTCCTTAGTGGGCCAATATGAATAAAAATAAAAAAACAATAAAGAATAGGAAGGAAAATATTTTAGAAAAAGAAACAAAATGTAAATTATGCAAACTTGATTCTCAGATGAAAAAACAAAAGAAATATTGTTGGCTCTATGAATATCTTTCACTCATAAAATAATTGTTATTACCTCTTTTTTCAGTCAATAATTAATTTTTTTTATTGAATAGTATTAAATTCTGTCTAAAAATAATGAGATTAATGGTTAAGGAGTTCATTTACCTCATGTTTACAAAAAAAAAGAAAAATTAAAACATATTTAAAAAAATAAATAATTTATTAATTGAAATTTACAAATGTATTATAACAATACAACTAAATTGCAGGAATGGTACACATTGGCATGAATAAAGACAAGTAGAGAAATTACCCAGTGGTAGCACTCAAATAACAAGTTCAACTTAGAAGGTCACAAGGCCATCTTCATTTCAGACGCCTCGGAGGATTATCAGGAATTGAAGAGGTTGCTAGGTTTGAAAATAGTGGGTTTGATTGGAAATAAAGTTTGTCATGAAAAGATTGATATCGGATTCGTCCTACCAAATCAGCAACAAATGGGACATTAAGGACATTATGGATTACTTTGTCCATAACAAAGTAAGGACCATTGAGGAATTTACGAAGGATTTTGGATTGTAAGGATTGAGAGGGGAATTCGATGGCTTAGTGGAGCCCCAAAGCTCTACTCCGTAAGTCCAGATGGGTGTAATGATTGTCTTGTATATCAGTCTTTTGTAATTAATTGGCATGGATAAAGACAAGTAGTGAAACTACCCAGTGGTAGTACTCAAGTAACATGTTCAACTTAGGTCACAAGGCCATCTTCATTTCAGACGCCTCGGAGGATTGTCAGGAATTGAAGAGGTTGCTAGGTTTGAAACTACTGGGTTTGAGTGGGAATAAAGTGAAAAATAATATTATTTTTCTAAACTATTTATACTAAACTTTATTTATGCTAAACTAGGAAACGTCGGCACAAATAAAAAATAAGTTTCCACTGATTTATTGTGTAAATTTTTGACTGCACCCCCCAACTATTTCCTTCCTTATTCATATCTTCCAGTCAACTATTCTCACGCATACATAAAAAATAATAAATGTGAAAAAAATTACGATATAGTAATATAATTCCATAATTCAATGGCATGACGAAGATATGGAAAATGAGTATTAGAATTACCTTTAGATGTCAACTAACTGGGGCCGAGTATGCATTATAAGCGAGTACTATATCATTCAATCCTTGGTCTACCGCGTCCAATTATCTGGTCCCAATAGAGGAATTTAAAAAAAAGAAAAACCAATGGCGACCTTAATGACCTAGAAAACCTGATATTGCGGTGGGCATTAACCTAATGACCGATCGCTACGGGTACAGGTAACCAGCGTAATAAGCGTAATATTACGCAAGCTATTGCTCCAGTCTGTTCCAACTCCCGCTATCCTTGGGATATTGTCATCGGTCGCATAAGGGAATGATAAGTATTTAATAGTTCGATATATGTCAAATGGTCGATTCAAAGTAGCTTTTAATCGATTTATAGCTTCATATATCGTTGAGATAGTGTAAGATTTCGATATTGGTTCTGTCGCCTCGATTTGGATTGGCAAGGTTAGGTAGGTATGTTCCTAAAAAAAATAGCCGCTTTAAGTCGGCTGTGATCTATTTATAGCTTGATATATCATCTTTGAACATGATAAGGCTTGAAAAAATTCAGTCAAATAAAGGACTGGCATAAGCGTATCAAGGAGGCCAAGGCTCATTGATGGGCTCTAGAGTGACGGAAGAAGAAGTAGTCAAATATAAGTTTCAATGTTAGTGTAACGAATTCGAAATCCTTTCCATGAAGGCAAGGTTAGGTTTGTCTGTTCATACAAAAATGACCTATTTAAAGTCGGCTATAATGTTAATATATATACCTGCAGCACCTGTGAATAAGTAATCGAATTTTCTTCAAAATGAGTTTCTTGTACCTGAGGAAGCAGATTCATGCCGTTTTCATAATTTTAGGCATGTTTGGAGTCAAAACATAAGCAACAACTCCAATTCAAGTCATTGCCTGACTCAGCACCTTTTTCACTATGAAAATAACACGATATTGCCTCCCTAAAGTACAAGAAGCTCATTTTTGAGAAAATTGGACATAACCTGAGCTGTAGACATATAGGGATAAAACTTGAAAATATTCAATCTATTGAAATTATGAATACAGAACTTTTAGCATTATTAGTTTTGTCATGGTTTTCAGATCTTCAAAAAATTGGCTATTCATTTTAAATTCGTATTTACTACACTGGATTGTGATCTTTTATAATAATGATCATGAAGAAAAAAACAGTTTCGAGTCGTAACAATTGGTTTCTAACCTCTTAACTACTTCCATAAAGTTTCCTGATTAAGTAAAATATTTTTAAGAATTGTTTTTTGTTGTTATATATATTTATAATAATTTAATACATAAATAATTAAAAAATATTAAAATAAAAAAATATATACAACTCATTCCTTACTTCACATATCAAAGGTTTAAATCATTCTTAAAATAACAATCAATGCTTGGTTTACTAATTGTTGGGACATGTTTTTAAGATTTATAAAAATGTTTTTTAATTGTAATTGTTATTTTTACAGATAATAGACTTATAACTTATTTAGTTATATATGAAGGTTGTTTAATGCAAAATATTTAATTTTAAAGATTGAAAATTACTTAATTGTCGAACCGTCTTAAAATAATAATTAATTGTTACGACTGGAAACTGGTTTTTCTTCATGATCAAAATTACCTATTTAAAGTGGCTCTATATATGTTTGTGTGGGTGTGTATACATAAAACTTGAAAAGATTAAACAGAGTGAGTAAAACAAAAAATAAAAGAGTTAGTTTAAGACTAGAAATCCGTTCTGTCGCCTTAATTTGGAATGGCTAAGTTAGGCTTCTTCGTTTTTCAAAATTGGCCGATTTAAAGGGGATGGTATATTGTGATCATTTCGAAAGCACCGGCTTCGAAAGTAAGTCCTGTTCAGGATGTCGTGGATTATCAATTGTTGGCCTACTTTTTAAAGTAGCTGGGATAATTGAGTAAACAATTTTTTTTTTAATATTATGGTATAGCACACATATACCGCAGTAATTAATTTAATTATATACCCCAAACACCTAACAGACAATTTTACTTAACGGTTGTTGGTGTCCTGGAAAGATTCCCTTGACTCGAAGAGATGTTTGCTTTGGAAGGACTATGACATTGGCACTTGCAAGGACCTCTTTTGTGATCCTGCGTCCATTAGGGTAAGAGGTCCTGCCTCCTTGCCATCCTGTCTCTAGTCTACCTCATCGTATTCATCTTTCTTGGCGATAAAAATATTGGAACATGTATCTACCCTCTCAATATTGTATTATAACAGGATACCACGAATAATTATTATTGTGGGCTCTAAGCAGATAAATTAATCTCTAACTTACAAATCATTTAAATACATAAGTCTGGAAAAAGAGATGTCCTGGTCGCACGCGTCACTACTGGTTGAAAAACCTGAGGCAATGGACAGGATTAACATCTATAGACTTGTTTCTAGCAACAATCAAATTAGTTGTGACTTTATAATGGCCAGCACCCACATCCAGGAAATTTTGGAAGAACAATAAAATAGTAGTTTGAAAGTAGTCAATCATATGCTTATGGTCTTCTCCATATATTTTTTTCACACCTATCAAATATATTGATAAGAAAATTGTTTGTCGGTAAAAATCGGGTAATATTATGATTGAAACGGGAAGAAATTTGTTATTTTTCCATGCTCTTCGTGATATCCATAAATAAACAATTGGTTATTGTGCTATATTTTGTTTTGTTTTTTGGTATAATATCTACGTATCTAGTTAACAACATCTTGGGATAAAATATGTAGGGAACAAGACAATGGATTTCTTACCTAAGATGTACATCATGGTGAAGCAGTTGTCGAAGGCCAGACCAACCGTAAATCTGCAAATAGCAAAGATCCAGAAAGAGGAGGAGAAGGCGGTTAAGACTCCACCCAGGAAGCCGATGAGGTTGGAACCGATCAGGGCGGGTATCCTCCCCCACCTGTCGGCAACCCAACCCCAGATGAGTCCTCCGGCGATAGCACCGACGAAGAAGAGGGCCTGGGCTATCGTCGGCAGGGCGGACTTCTCACACACCCACTCCAACTGAAAGATCAAACGTCATGTATTATTATATGAAAAGGTTTCCAAGCATATAGTCTCATTATAAGTAATTATCAGTATAACTAAAAGTATATTTAATTTACTTATAGATACTAATAAGGAGAGTATGTAGAGCGGCGAGTTGCTAAGCTGAAGATCCATTCCGAGCTGTTAATTATTTAATTTCTTAAGTACATCAAGTGTGATGTGGAAATCATTACTGAAAGTCGAGATTTAAGCATTTAAGGTCGATCACGTATTAATCACCGCTGCACTACCATTGGCTTAGAAACAATTGAGTCTCCACCATGTACTCAACCCTTCAATAATTAAGAATCCGAAATGCTACCAATCGCATTTAGACATTATCAGCCTTAGTACACCAATCCTAATGTATTATCAATGTTCTGCAAATTCTGCTTTAAAATCTAATACTAACCACTCAATATTGTAAAGAAAAAATCGGTTAAATAAATTGACCAATCGAATATATTTTAAATATCTAAGCGTAAGGATTGTAGTCAGTGGATATGTTTTTTGTCAGTCAGCAAGTCGATTTCCTGTCAATGGCGAATGCCTGTAGATCATTCGTATCTTACCACTCCTTATTTTTTATTATTTGTTTTTTGGTGGAAAATGAGTTTCAACGTAAGCACAATTTTTAAGATTCTCCAGTTTTAAGAATCCAAAAAAATCACAAAATGGTTTCTCCTCTACATATCTATGTGAATAGCTCTCTTCGAAAACGTAAAGTTATACGAAGTTGATAATACATATTGTATTGTACAAATTGCGGTTATATCACGCAGATTTTTAATATAATAAAAATTTTGATTTTTATAACACTAGTTATGTAAATTAACTGTTTTTTAATTTCATTGAAATAGTCTGACAGAGCTTAAATCCCGAAATTTGGTATCGGCTTCCTCTAAAATATGTTTTTGTTTGTTACTTATGTAAAATAAAATCTTACATGATTAATATAACTTTTTAATATAATAGGGAGAAATTTGATAATTAAAAGAAATTTTAGTAACAGGGTTATAGCCATGACTATTTTGAAAAGAGATGGATATAAAACGATCCGTCTCCGAGACTCAGCAGAGGTTTGAGATTCGGTTTTTGGAGAACGCCTGGATACACGTGAGTTTGGAGTTAAATTTGTACACCGTTCGAAGAAATCGTTAAACGGATCTAAAGAAAAAAGCGGAGACGATAGTCGCTATAAATTAATAACTCAACATAATGTTGTTATCCCCCACAACTTCACTTCTTAAGGCGGGTCTAGCTGTTACACACAGTAGTTCGACTGCGTATAATCGCAGGACCTTGGTGGTGTATGTCGTAAAACAGGTTTCTATTTCATGGAGGCGAAAAATTTACTGCCTATAATAAAAAATATAAAACAACTAAGTTGCGTAATAATTAAGATTTAATTGGCACTTATGCGCATATAGATTCAAATAGCTCTTTGTCCAGCAAAACCGGATTCTTACCAGTCATGGAAATCAATCGTTCGAGAATGCAGCAGTCAATCGGGGGATCAAAAGCCGTTCAATTACTTGTCACTCGAATGTCTTCCGCCTTATGTTTGTCCCAACGAAGGACGACAGATTCATTAACCTGGAATTGCAACTAATAACGCCACACTTGCTCACAGACCGAAGAATTCCTCGTCAAATGCGTCATGGTCATAAGTGAATGTTCTTTGATAATGGCACCTGTGGAATCGATTTATTATCGCATAGCCTTAATTATTTAATGTCGTTTAGAATAGGCGAAAACAGGTTGTGTAACTTAGTATCATGGTTGTCGATTACATTAGTCTTCAGGATTTCACTGTTCTTCTTCGAATGACCATTAGTTTCGATTTTTAATGGGCATCCTAATCTATGACTGCTTTTGTTTTTGACCTCCTTCTTCTTCCAAATCCTCTCTTCCAAAGAACTTTTACTCGGAGAATGGATTTAGTAAAGGAAGCAAAATAAAACGAAGATTAACATACTCTATATTCAAATCTCACTCCCAAAACTATTCTAGGGGATGATATCCAAGTGGATGAGGTAGAATTAAAGCCTCTTTAAGCTCTTCAAACTTAATTCAATATCGACTCCTGATCATTTATATCGAATTTTAACATTATTTGTTGTTCGAATTTTTTAATAAAAGTGATTTTTATTAGTGATGTCTGGAGTTTCAGCTCAAACTTGGAGGTTTTGAGGACTGGCAATGTATACGGAACGATAAATAGACATGTCATATAAGCATACTTATAAAATATTTTTTGTTTCAATTTAATAGTGCTGTAGGGTGCCTTCGGTTGGAAGGATCCTATAATTTTTACGTCTCTTAAATATTACAGTTACAACTAAGCATTCAACGTTTTACCTATTCTAACGATGAAAGAAATTACGAGTATAAGTAGATCAAATATTGTACATCTCTTTCTGAAAAAGACGAATTAATGAGAGATAGCACATCAGTCCAAGATTTTGTATCTATTTAAGTTAACTTTTTCTTTTTAGGAGCTGTGCCGAAGGTCGTGGGTCCAAATCTCACTGCATGGCAGACTTAATCTGTTAGTAACCGGAGATGGGTCCTATTGGATCTAGCATCTTCCTGGGGCTCACTCAGTCACTTTAAAGTGGGGGAAATGAGGAGGTTGAGCGTGATCTAGGATTAATCACCTCCTGCACAACTGGTGTCCAAGAAACAGCACAGTTTCTATCTCGTACTGAAACCAAGACCCTTCATACCCATGAACTACCCAGTAGTGGTACAGCTATTGTTTTTAGCTTTCGATAGAGGTTTTGTTATAATACTTTTGTTATAAATGTTTTTTTTTTTATAAATATAACATATTATTAACATGCATACTAAAAAAAAATAAATTGGAAGTTCTGCGTTTTTTTATTAATGTTATTTGATAGAAACTATATGAATGATTTAATATACCACAACCACAAGGAAATATATCTATATGCACCTGTCTTCGATTGCTCTCCTTGATCTTCAAGCAGATACCCGAAGGTTAGGCAAGGTTATAAATCGGTCTTGAACAAACGTAACCTATTGCGGTTGGCAGAGGTTGCCTAGCGTCCTCTCAAGGAGCCAAATCGCAACGTCGAAGGATTCTTTTTGTCTCCAGAACGATTCGCCATTGAGTTTTTTTTTTAATCCTTAATATTTATAAGGCAAATACTTGAAGCTAATTGTATAATAAATATTATAATTACCTCAGTGGATATAGTTTCATAGGCCATTTCTTGAGGGTCGTACTCCCATCCGTTTGAACATCTTGTCTTCGGCCACGTCGCGTCCGGTGTGAGGACTCCAGAGGCCAAGACTTCAGTCCAGTTAGCGACGTACATAGAACAATGATCATATCCGCTACCGTCCTCCATCAACGGGATGCCCAGCTGTAACCTGAAGAAATAATAGAGTGTTGTTAAAATGTATTTATGAATACAGAAATACAGCAATTTTGTATATACGTTATTGTGTCACCAGGGCGACACGAATTATAAAAGTCAGGATACAAAAGTATATTTTTAACAAGAATTATTTATTATTTCTTTAAGTTTTAAATTTTTCACAAAAGACGTCAATTTTATTTCATTTTTTTAAACCTTACCCATTAATATTCAGAATTGCAAATAAATTTACAGTACCGTGTTCGGTTTTTTTTATTAAACATTTTTTTTACGTTTATTTGAATATGCAATTAGAAAATGGATCTGCAATGGAAAATAATATAATGACGTAAGTCAACAAGATCCGTATTAAAGTAATGTTCAATGAACATTCTTCCTCGTGTATACATCGCAAAATTGCGAGAACACGGGGATACGGGATCGGCGAAGAGGACGGATTTGTCCTGACTGTGAGGCGACCCCTGGTAGCTCAATTGGTAAAAGAGGCGGACGACCCGGGTTCGAATCCCGGCCAGGGCAAAACTTCTCCCTTTAAAAAAAAAATAATTAGATTTTTGTTTATTAGGCATACAAGAAGGTGGGAGTGTTTACTAACTTGCAACGATTGATGGCTATTTATATGTGGAATTGAGGAAGTAAAGCGTAAATGAATCTGACATTTAAGCTAAAAAGTAAATCGATTTAAAGGACAAACAGACTCAGATTCTCACGATCAGTGTAAAAATAAAAAAATAAAACCAAAAAGTAAACTGGAGTAAAAAAGAATTTGTGGGATTGGCACTCCTGCCTACGTAGATCTGTACTCTTCATGGTCTTTAAATTTAGGCCGAAACTTCGGCAAAAAAATTGAAAAGTTCTTATCTTTGTGTTTTCATAAGGGCCCCCAACCAAACATATTTTAATTAAATAAAATTATTTTGAAATCATTCAATTCCAAAAATATTTTATAGCTCACATATTTATATAATAATTCGCTTAAATAACACTTTAAGGAGATAAGAAATAATCTACTGTAAATCAGAACATTTTTTTAATCTGCCTTTATTATACAATTTTTACTAGTTATGTTGTTATTTAACTTAAATGTCATATTCTTTTATACTTTGCTTCTTCTTTTTCGCAAACACGTACCCATCAATATCAGGCGCTAAAAGCAGGCAAACATTGTCTTTTCTCGTTTATCTTATAACCGAAAAGACTACCTTGGCATGGAATCTACTAAAGTCTAATAGTTTCATGAAGGAAACAACTATCTATCGAGGAAAATTATTTCTTTCAGTATAAGAAACCATAACCATAATATATAGTCCATTAATATATATTATTACTAGCAACTAAAAACAAAATTTAATTTAAATTCATAGGACAATTATGTAAATCGATGGATTAAAATTACTGAGTTATTGAGAAAATATTACTGAAAAACGTATTAATTCATAATTACAAATAATCCATCAGAATTTGGTCGGCATAATTTTTTTTTCAAAGAGAAATTCCGCGCAAAGATATTTATACATGTTTTTCGAGCTTCTTATGTTTCAGTTATTAAATATAGAACTATCTTTTGGCGACATTTTAGGACTATTCTGTTATAATTTCTTTGTTTCATTTTATACCACTTTATGCTGTTATGGCTAATCGAACGATGCTGTAGTGGGAGTGGGAAATTTTGCCTATCCAGGTATAATTAGGATATCTTATACGAGTATCGATATAGAAGACGAGTACAGATTGAAGCTCGGCTCTCGCTTATCTGAGCCTTTTTCTGCCTCAAAAGTTCTTAAGCAGGGATGCAGTATGTCTCTAACCCTGTTAGATTTTATGTACAACAGGCAGTGAAGGAGTAGAGAGCACGTTGGAAAGGAAAGGGCATAGACATAGACGGACATATGCTTTTCTCTCTTTGATCACAAGGCAGTGGTCACATCTAACAGAGATGGTCTGGAAGAAACAATGATGGCCCTGGAAAAAGAATACAGCCTATGGAATCTGCGAATAAATTTTGATAAGACCGAATACCTGGCAGTGAACTGCAGAGAAGCCACAGACCTTCATATTAGCGGGAAAATATGCAAGCGGGTGGACTCCTTCAAGTACTTGGGGTCAACAATAGATGGGAATGGCAAGTCGAAACCCGAAGTTAGGAGGAGACTTGGCCTGGCTAGAAAGGTGACTAGAATGTTGCACCCAGTTCTTTGGAACACAGCCATCTCAACGGACAACAAAAGGCGTATTTTCAGAAGTATTGTTGAGTCCTCCCTCAGCTACGCCTCAGAGACCTGGACACTTAACCCGGGACTCTACTCCAGATTACAAGCTGCAGAGATGGACTTTTGGAGGAGATGCCTCAGAATCAGAAGTGAAGATGTTAGAGACAGGCAGCGGATGCCAGAAGGTAGTTGGCCTAAGAGACTTTTGCTGTGGGAACAGCCAGGCGGAAGAAGATAAGGAAGACCCAGAACCCGGTGGAAGGACTGGGTGGAGGAGGAGATGGCCGGCAGGGGACTTGAGGAGGATGACTGGTGGGGTAGAGAAAAGTGGAGGGACGCTCTGACTTAACCAGGCAACCCATTGAAGGAAAAACCCTGCGAAAGTAAAAGAAACTAAGTTAAACGAGTATCTGATACCGTGTAGGCTCGGGAACACCATTTTACGTCCCTTCCAACGGCATAACCAATGATTTTACTCCCTTTAAAAAAGCCTAAAGACATCTGTCAGGCTACAAAACCAAAGTTCTCGTGATCATGCCCAATATTGAAAAAAACGGGTATTCAGTGAATTACGTTAAATCATATACTTGCCTGAACATAAAATTAACGCTTATACATTATATTAAGCCATATAATTAAAAAAAAACATGTAATTTATGATGAAATATAGTCGCCAAAAGTATTATATATACTGAATCTTATATTATGACTGAATTAACGATTATAAGCAGTCGGGCACATAAACAGCAATATATTATTATACTTTCTTATTTATATTTTATAATTATGTTTATACAATATTAGAGTGTGTTTCCTGAATCAATTGGCTTGACTAATTAGACACGTTCTCTAATCAACAAGCCATCGTTACTGACACAGTTTCATCATTTCATGTCAGTGCCCTTTCTATATCCAACCATCTTTCAATGCCATCTGGACTATAATTAAATTTAACTGTTATTATTATTATTATTTAATCTAGGTAGCAGTCCAGTGTAGGTATACAATATAACGAGGAAGTCGTTTAAAACGACTTGATGGAGGCCGCGGTTCCAGTTGTATAACGATGGAAAAGATAGTTCATCTCCAAGGACTCCTCTGCAAAGCTAATCTGTCATTGAGTCACAGTCTCATGGCGTTAGAGAATCTTTCACTATTTAATTATTGTTATAATTTAAAAAAACTAAACAAGAATAGTTCAAAATAAATTAAAAATAATTCCACTTGTAAAAGAGATAAATTTCTTTTCGAAACATAATTAAATGATTTATCTGTTACAAAACTAAAATCAACAGATGTTTCCAAGCGTAGCCATGGCAACGTCAAACACAATCGTGTAAACAGGGGTTCACAGACGTTTAACGAACAAATCTTTTGTCCAGTTAATATTCTAGTAATTGAGCATTTGTCTATTAATAATGGTTTAAAATATTTTTTATTTTATAGAGAAAAAACTAATTATTAAATTAAATAGTATTTAAATACGCGGATGCAACACTGTCACCCATGTGCGATTTCCCGCAAGTATCGAATTTCACTCTAACACAAACATGTCAAGCCAAGTACCTACTATACTTTACTCTATCTACCCCTCACTGGTTTTATTTGCCTTTAAAGCTTAAACCTTAATTATTTCTAAGCATTATAATTTTCATAATTTATTTTATTTTATTTTTTATTAATTGTTATAATTTTTAAATATTTTTATTTGAAAAGAAACGATATGTCCAGGACCGGGACTCGAACCCGGGTCGCCAACGTCACTAGCGTGGTGTCTGCCAAATGAGCTAACCTGGCGCGCTTCTCGGTCAGACATATCCTTTCTTTTCTCTGATCCCATATCCCGGTGTTCTCGCAATTTGCGATATATACAAGGGGAAGTATGTTCGTTGAACATTACTTTAATTAGGATCTTGTTGACTTTACGTCATTATTTATCATTATAATTTATTATTATTTTTTTTTTATTAATTGTTATAATTTTTAAATATTTTTACTTAAAAAGACCGGGATTCGAACCCGGGTCACCCAATTTCCAGAACACGGGGATATGGGATCAGAGAAAAGAAAGGATATGTCTGACCAAGAAGCGGGCCAGGTTAGCTCAGTTGGCAGAGCACCACGCTAGTGACGTGGACGACCCGGGTTCGAGTTCCGGTCCTAGACATATCTTTTCTTTTCAAATCAAAATATTTAAACATGATAACTTTCAACGGATAAATATTTAAACTTATTAACTCTTAAGTTAAAATTATTGGAAAAAAATCTATAATTATTCACTAGTATTTGTTTAATTCGTTTATTCCTTCCTAACGATTTTTTAGCGAATAGCACAACCTATGTTTTATACAAATTTTTTGCAAGGGGGGGTGGAATAAAAGAGGTTGGGAACCACTGTTCTAAATGGTTATATTCCTTTCTTATTTGGTATTTAAATAATACTTATAAAGTTCAGTTACTATGCAAAAGGTTCAGTAAATAAATAATTTAATGTATCAATAGCCATGGTTGTATTCAGCTGCATCTAACGATCCTCCCGGGGTTCAACCTCTTTAAAGTGGGTACCATTAAAAAAATCCAGGCGGTTCAGTGTGATAATGGACAAACCTCCCTGCACAATCGTTGTCTTAGAAAATTGCAGTCTCTCCCATGTACTGAACTTAAGACACTTCATGAGTTGTATGCAACAGAATTAATAGAATAGTATTTGACAATACATTGAAAATACCAAGGCTCATATTATATCGAAAACCGAATATTTTCATAATGATTGAAACTTTTCGAACAAGGAATAATACGAAAGTTAAATAATTGGTTGGCCGGCCATTGTGGAGCCGCAGTTGGTCGGTCGAGATAAACACAGTTCGATTCTCGCCCTCAATGGGATGTTGGAGAACAAAACCTCTCTCCATCATTTCATTTCAGGGGGCATAAAAAACACAATATATTTATATCCAGTCGTTTACTCTCAAAAGCAATACATTCTCCGAGTTAATAGTAAGAGTTTAATATTCCTGACAATGGAAAGGAGGTTGCCATTTTATAGAATAAATTTTTCTTTATACATTTTTTTAGCAAAATATGCTAGTTCATTGTCCAATCTTATTGATTACCTTGTGTTAACAGCTTTATCCCACAAAACTGAAGACGAAAAAATATTGTATTTAGTATAGATTTAAATTGTTCTCAAAAGAGTTATTCGAGTTAATGCTAAGAGTTTTATAATGCTGATAATATTGGGAAAACTCTATAGATATAACATATTCAGGCTGTATTCTATAAATATATAATATATAATAAACCCTAATATGCGTTCAACCGTTTTCGTCGTTTAGTTCCACTTAACCCTCACAACAGTTGAGTGTTGAGGGTATTGTATAGCCCTCCCCTGTGTCTACTTCCAACAATAAACTGGATTCATAGAAAATGTATGAACGTCGTATAAGTGATGAATATACCTATTTGTAATTGAACGTAAATAAATAATAAATTATTAGAGGGAGTCATCGGAATAAATTAACACGGTTATAGAAATATCAGTTCAACTTTTATTATTTGTTATATTTATATTAATATTTAATAGAATATTGATTCTTTATTGTGATTACTATCGGATCTAATTTTAATTATCGGAATTTTTTCGTTAATTTATAAAGCTATGAGCAAACAATTTTAAGAGCGGTTTTACTGAAGAGCCTCCTTGTAAGTGGTATATATACATATATATATTTCAGTACGCAAATATGAAATATATCAATATTTATTTATTTAAATACATATATCGATTTTTTCCAACATCCTTACTTTATGAAAAAAACAAAAAGAGAAGGATCAAGGATTCAGTACATATTAGAGACTATACTGTTTCTCAGTCAAACGACCAGGGAGGTGATTTAGATCATACTCATTCGGCAGATTTTTTTTCCCTAATTAAAGAAATCCACTTTTTAAAGGCTGGGTGTGTCCTTCCATCTACGACTGTTAACAGATTAAATAATTTATCTGCTACTGTCAGATTTATAACAGCCTTCTATCTATCCCCAAGGTCAATGGTTCTCAGCTCTGTATTTTAATGGGACTAAATCCTTGATTTTCCCGTCCTTCAGAAGAGGCATAAAATTGGAGTTCCAGAGCTTAGGCGTTGTCAGATACTCGAAAAAGACCCATATCCTAAATATATCTGGATATGTAAAATTTAAGACTCCCATTGTAGCATCGTAAGATTAGTCTTTGTAGCATAAAGTGACATTTAAATTATTGAACACACAATAAACAGGCGGATTTGAATCCGGTACCTTCGCATAGTGGCTTGGTGCTCTAAACACGACTAAAAAAAGTTTAGTTGAATACAGTTAACCCAAATTCTCGTGATGATGGGACTAAAATTTGTGAGACAGAAAGCAATTTACATTTATTATTATTCTGATTAAAATATTGAGATATTTTTTTTATTTATATTATATATCATATTCATCTCAGTTAGTTCCTTGTTTCGCAATGTTAACATTGTCCTTTCAAATCGTCCTTGGCTCACGAATTTGTACCCTTCCCTTTTTACTGAATATATTACCGCGATAAATAATCATATGTTACATTTACAGACGTGATTTGCATACATTTGCACATCATTTAGCTTCTGAGTGCGCAATTTATCGAAATTATAGTATACTTTTTTATTTTTACTCTTTTACTCTGCCATCTGTGTTATTTTAAGAAAAAAAAAAGAAATTCGACTAATTCGACGCTATCAAATCGAACCGAATAATTCTGTTCGTCTTTTTTTTTATCTCGAACTACTTGGAATTATGGAGGTCCCCCACAATTCTGAAGGTCGTAATTTAACTCATTTAATAAAAAAAAACTTAAGTAGTTTATAAAAACACCTTCTTACCGATTCTCACCTATTCAAGTGAATCTTGGACTCTGGCTAAAAAGCACAAGAGCCAAATCCAAGCTATGGAGATGCGTTATATAAGAAGAATAGAAGGGAAGAGCAGAAGAGACCGAGTGCGAAACATAACAAAGCGGTCCAATGTGGGGCTTCGGCCAGCGGAGGATATCATCGAGGAGCATCAGCTGAGATGGTTCGGCCACGTTTCCAGAATGGCAGAAAACAGTGTGGCAAGGCTGTATATGAAACGAAGGTGGAAGGTACAAGACCGAAGGGAAGACTTGGGAAGGCGCAATCCAGGAGGCCTTTGACAGAAGAGGTTTGGAATGGGGAAGGAGAAGAAGATTGGTACAGGAGAGACAGTCATGGGTTAGGCTCTACAGGAGAGATCCTCACACCGTTGGCGGTAGAAGAGGAGTAGATTAAATAAATGAATAATAAAAAAACTCAACAAGAAGAAAAAATAAAAGCTATATGAACAGAATAAGGAACCTGTTTTTTTTTTGTTATTTTTTGTTATTTCTTCATATCGCGATAGATAAAACATCATAAATTCGTCGTATAAGATAAATTCCAGATGCTCATTTAAAAATAATAAAATGCTTACAAGCCCAAACTTAAAAAAAAAAAAATCTGGTGCTGTGTACGGCTTTACGAATTCTATTGAACACGCTACCAGCAATCAATTTTATATTTATTTTTCACGCCTATTGATGTATATTTAATTAATTAACGCCATAATAGAAATTATTAAAAAAAAATAAAGATTACTTTGATTTATGAATTATTAGGCACTCCCCATCACATTCAAGGGGTGTATAAATAAAAAAATATTTTTCTTAAATATTTTATAATTCCAAAGGTATATTATCCAATTTTTTTTTACCTTCTTCATTAGGAACAAATTTCATTACATTTTGCAATGTTTTTATGGAGCAAAAAAAAGGCGATTATTAAATAGTCACCAAACGTACCTTACCTTAACAAATAACCGAGTTATTTTATTTAAATTTAATTTTTATAAAAAAAACAAAACCGTTTTAAACATTACATTAGTATTATAGACCAGAGAAGTTCTCATCAACAAAATAGCATTGAGTGTAGTTCATTAACAAACATAGTGACAATTAATAGGAAAATGCAACTTATTAAATGAATCTCTCTATTATATTAAAAGGTTTTTAATGATTTTATCGGCGTTGCCTAGCAACGGATTGAGGAAGTAGTTTTTGTTTTGTCTTTTGTCAAGCTCGATCAGTTAAATAATATTTTTTTTTTAAATTGGCAAATCACAAAGGCACTGTTCCTGACTTATTTATAGAAAAGATTCCATACTTCAATCCAGAATACTTACAATTCTTAAAATTAATAATAATTAAAATTGTTTCATGATTAATCTAAAGAGAAAGTGTAAAAGTTCTGCTTATGTTAATCGGAGCATGCGGGTCCATTAAACTCTTTATAGTTTCCTACACCATTCTTAGATCTGAGATGTTAAGATATTTTAAATATACAAATCGTAATAAGATTGGAAAATACAATTAAAAATTCATGAAATTAGGAGATAGACAAATTTAAGTACGGTACTTAACAACAAAACTGATAAAAATATATTAAATTAGTCAGGCATGCTAACATTTCTTTATTATATAAGGCTTCGTTGTTTTATTTTTTGTTCATTTTAATTGTTGTATATATTAAGTTTCTTAATTTACATTACATATACAAAGAACTACAAGTTTCCGTCATAAAATTTTAACACTTCTCTCACTCAACAACCTCATTAATTTTATTGCTATTTTATAGTTATATAAAACTTAAGTCTCACAAGATCTCTATGTTGCTTGTTTATTTAACGTCACTCTTCGCTGCTATGACTAATCGGACGATGGTCAGCCCTAAATTTTGCCTGTACAGGTTTAATTATGGAAAGGATTTTTATATCGTACAGGCTCAGGATTCCCGTTTAACGTCCCTTACGAAGGACGGAATAAGTAAGGATTTGTTTACTCCCTTTAATGGAATCCTTGAAGGGAATGCCACCTGCCGGGTTGCGAACCCGCTTTCTTAGGCTTAGTAGGTTATTATGCAAAGACCACGAGAATGATACGATTAACACGTTTAGATAAAATTCGACTTAGCCACTTATTCACCGGAGATGCAGATATAATTAATAGTTAAAATATTTTTTCTTCTATCAAACGAAATTCGTCCTTCAGTTATCTTTTTGTATATTTTGTCGATGTATAAAAAACAAATGGATTAACTCGAGCTCTTGAGATTTGTCCAGATACCGGACATTAAAATACCTTTCGGCATTTGTTTTTAATAAAAAAACAAGGGAAACGAGGGATAAAAGCTCCAACACACTCCGTGTCCTTCATTCTTAAGGCGTGTCCTTTTCATCCTTCCCTTGAGGATTCGTAGGCGGCGACCCCGCCCAGGGCCAGCTCAATGATCCTGTTCCATTCCATTCCATTGTCGTGCAGTTTCTCTTTCTACGGCACCTCTCTATCTTTAAGAACCTGATGCACCCGTTGAGGACGAGTTGGAGGCTGTAGCGAGGATACCACCTCAAGTTATGATTATCTCCGAAGGTTTATAATTATCGTAATTCGCCAACTATTATGATATGTTTCATGAGAGCTTGATGAATGCTTCCTTCAACTCTGTTACATAAAAGACCTCGTGCACGGAAGTGCTATTGTTCGATATATATATTTATATTTTTTAAATGACTTCAGGGGCATTGTATTCCATTTGCGCTAATAAATATGACTGTGAGACACAAGGGCGTAAGTCGAAATTTCTTTCATCAATAGCCCTTGAGAAACGACCTAAACATTTTAAATATAGGTAACTTGCTTTGACTCCGGATGTTAGGCCTTTTACCTGAGGAAGATCAATGAATATTAGTCGTATTTTTTAATTAAAAAATAATATGTTGTTGTTTATTTATTTAACGTCACTTTATGATGATATGGCTAATCGGATGATGCTACATTGGGAGCTCTAAATTTTGACTATTCAAGTTTAATTAGGATATTTATTTTTCTATCCTTTTTCTGCTTCATAACACCGCAGAGCCTGTTTTGTGTTTGACAAGTCACCACGAACAGGCACTCACATTCGGTTAGTACATGTGTTAATAATATTACTATCATCCCCCCCCCCATCTTTCTTCTTTTCCATCCCCTCACACACATTTCTCCCCCCCCCCACCTATAATGATATTCATTATAATTTGTAATATAATCAGTAAATTTCTTCTTATCTCAACTATATATACTATTCTTCATATATTATCACTTGTAACATTATTATTTCTCATAATTTTTTATCAATATTATTATTGGCCATTTTATCATAAATTCATAAAAAAATATAAAACTATATGATTTCTTCTATAAATTAAAATCACAATTAGTGTTAATATAGTTTATATTTATATAACTTTTAAATACCAAAAGGAAAAAAAAAGTAAATATTTTATATCATTACCTATAATTTAACTATTGTTTTTATATCTCACCTGTTTTTACCTTATGTCTTATTATGTCATATCTGTTTTACACAATGTACCTTTTTATCTTACTAATTAAATTATTAATTTCATAATTAATATTATGATACATAATTAATTCATATTACTCTCTGTATTTCTTCACATTACTATAACTTCTGTTTATAAATTCTGTAATTCTTCCTTGTCACTGCAACGTTTTATTATAGTATTTTTCTGTTTCTTTATTAGCCCTGAAGTTGGCCTACATCGTAGGGCGAAACGTTGGCACAAGTTAAACAGTAAGTATTACTTATTTTGTTATCTTTGACTGCACCCCTGAATCCATCCTTATAATTTGTACTATTTTAAATGGTTTTTAGGGAAACAGTCTGAATGCAAGGACAATAATTGAATAAATATCTGTGATAGATGATTATGATATACCAAATTATATTCTGTATCGGTTTTGTAATCAACAACTCTGCGCCTATTAAGTTTTAAAAGCAGATATTAAAGCTGTTCATAAAGTATAAGATGCTTTATTAAACTTTATAGGCGCCAAGTGTCTTAATCTAGCCAAATAGATAACAAGAATTTCCCAACTTTTATCTAGGTTTATAAACTTCGATGTTCACTGTTATTATTTATCTATTCTTTTTAAACAATTATACCAAAACTTAATGACAGTAATTTTTTTTTTATTCCCATTGATTTTGATGCATAATTTTAAGAATCTGAAACTGCTCTGTATTTTGATTGTTTGTAGCCATACCCAAATCGAATCAATTCGATAAATTCAGAATTTAATTAATTTAAACTCTGCATACGGACTTAAAATGCCTACGATTTGCAACACACATACGAACATACTACATATGCTTTAAAGAATAACTATACGGACACCCAAAACCCATTGAGAGAACAAATGAGGAGATTGAAAAGAACGTGGATGAGGGATCTGTTGAAATAAGAGCATTAAATGATGCGACGGGAGACGTACCGCTGGCTACTGTTTTTCTTCATCCCTCTCACGTCATTATGTTTTATTTGCTGACAGCCAATCTACTGATTGCCAATTGTTTGTACTTGACAAGCGTGTATACAAATTTACGGAGGAACAAAAATAATTTTAAAAACGTCTGTGAGGTGACGTCATCAACACAGTCTAAATTCGTTAACTTTACTCGCTTGCTGTATTTAATTTAAATAATGTTCAAATATTTAAATTTAGTTCAAAGTTCAAATTCAAAATTTCTTTTTACATTATATAGTAGTAAATACCCTATGCTAAATATTAAGAACTTTTGCAAAGAATTAAAATGCGAAAAATAAAAAATTAAGGTTAAATCTATATGAAATCGATTTTATGTCTTAGGTAATCAATTCTAATATCTTATATGTGTAATGTATGAGATACAGTAAGCAGTTTTCCTCGAAGTACACCTTACGTTATAAGCAGAATGAAATTAAGTTACCAATAAACAAAAATAGTAGTCGATAACGTGCATCAATCAAAGAATCGATTTGTTTCTAAGATTGTTTGCGGGTTAACATGCAACTGAAAACAAATCCCTTAACAGGTTATAAATTTAACTTCTTAAGTTAATTTTTTAGTTGCTATAACAGTGAATAAATACACATTTATACAATGTTATCATATAATCGATTAATAGATCCCCGATGTAGAACAGGGAGCCATTTCGTCTTGACCTCCTTGCACCAGAGGTCGCTCCGACAACCCGAGGACGAAGATTATGATCGAACCTAGTCAACGCTACTCCTGCCTAGTCAGGAACGTGGCTTTTTAGCATAATTGTAATTTAGAATAATATTTATTTAATTATTATAATTCAAAATATGTTTTAAAACTATTACAATTTTTAAAAATTGTTGGTTTATTACGGATAAAGAATAAATTTTGCTTTCATTTGTCTATAGGTATGTTTTATCATTATGCATTATGTTTACATTACACCAAGAACTCCAACAATAAGAGGTTTCACTGAGGCAACTTTGTCTCGTACTTAGAAATAGAAAACTATCAAGAAGAAATGTAAATTATAGTGTATTTTTAAGAGCATCTTCTAAACATCCCACTAATAAAAAAATTAAAACAAAATTTAGGTCTAATGGTAGAATAAACAGAAGAAGTTGAAAGATCCAACATATTCAACAGGTTAGTATTGATAACCGAGCTGGGAAGATTGCTTTGAGAATGATCTGGAGGATTTGGGTTTTGGGAGTGGTTCTTGGACGGAAGTTTGTAAGCAGAGATTTGGTGGTATCGCTGTCGAGCCTTTGGGTTAGCTAAAAAAAACAAAAAACCTATACCACTACAACCCTTGAACGGTTCTGAGGTTCAGTACATGGTACAGACTGTACTGTTTCATGGACAACGGTTCTAAAGGGAGGTGACTTGTCCTAGGTCACGCTTTTATATTTTATAGAGACTGGGTGAGCCCCAGGAGGGTCATAGATCCTATATGATCCTTCTCCGGCTGCAAACAGACTTAGGGTTCGCTAGGACTATTAGTAGTAGTAATTATATCACAATTCAAATATCATCATCCGTTTCTAGGTTGACAATATTTTTTCCATAGCTCGTATTACCAAATCATATTTCCAAAATATACTTGTTTTACATCATATAACGGGTTTATAAAATAGTTGTGTGACTACTTTGCTGTATCTTTTCTTTTGAGCCTTTGAATCTACCTCTCGATGATTTATGACTTGACAATGATTATAAGCTAACGGGAGCGGGATAGATCAGTGTCGTTGGGTGTGGGGGTACTGAAGGTCCCAGGTTCAAATCCCGCTGTGGCAGATACATTATCTAATCTGTTAACAGCTACAGATGGACCCTGGGACCTGGAGGCTATCCCGAGGATCTTCCAGCCACAATAAAGTGGCCCCCTAATTTGGGAAACCAATAACCAATAATTTAGGACAAATCACCCTGACCAGCTTTTGGCCTAGAAACAGTTCAGTATATAGCTTGTACTAATCGTTTGTATTGGTATAGGTTTTTTTTGGTATAAAAAAAAATTATATGTTGACGATTATGGTAGATCAATAATTAAACATTTTTGGAACGTTTCTATAACAAAAAATATTTTTAAAAAGGATGAAAACAAAAGAAATTGTATATTTAAAAAGCATGACAACTGATCCCGTTAGATTCAAGATCGGAACGATTTCACTTTCCTCTGAGAAACCGCCGGGGTGACCTTGAACCGGTCAAGGTGCTCACTAGATCGTGACTAATTTAGCAAACATCAGCTTATTTTCAATAATATTTATCGAAATAATTATCGACTGTTTGTTATTTTATTGCACTGGATTCATAATTATTGTCCTATGGTATGATATAATATCAATTTATGTAAAATACTTCTCTAATGCACATCACAGAAAAACTATGATTTAAGTCAGGTTATGGTGGCAGTGTTTTGTCAAAAGCACATGCTCATTTAACCGAACTGCCTATCGATGTTTCCGAATTATGCGTCCCATGGAAGCACTCATTACTTCATGTTAATGGAGTTTAGGAAGGGTCACATGTAAACACTTTAAAAGTTAGTACCTAGAATATAGGGCCTAAACATCAGCTTTGTTTTGCTACTTATGCTCGGTCGAACAGGTTCTCCCTCATAACCTAAAAATTTCATTGATAACATAATATTTAAATGACTAGAATAAGAATAATCACGAAATTGAGTGCCGGTATTTACGATTTGGATTCATTGGAGCCATTAAAACTATTATTGGTTTAAATGAAAACCTGTACCACTAAACTCCATAGAGTCTTGTGTTCAGTAAATATTAGAGCCTATACCGTTTCTAAGCCGACGGTTGCTTAGGAAGGTGATTTGGTCGAGACTACGCTGCACTGCCGAGTTTTACCGCCAATTAAGGCTACCCACTTTACGGGTGCCGAGTAAGGTCTAGTAGTTTCTATAAATAACAAAGGGCCTATATATGGCTGTTAGCAGATTAAATGATTTGTCTACCACAGCCGGATTTGAACTCGGGACAGCCTCAACAGCTACTAAAATTTGCTATTAAAATATCAAAGTCCAATTAAGATCGGGTTCAAATTAAATTCTCCAAAAGAAACCCCTATTTTAAACATTTTTGTTTTGAAGAGAAAAGATTTGTCCTGGCCGGGAATCGAATCCGGGTCGTCTGCATCTCCGGTGTAGTGCTCTAAACCACTGAGCTACCAGGGGTCGTAATCAAGTCAGACAAATCCGTTCTCTTCACCGATTCTATATCCTAGATCCTATATATCGCACAAATGGCGAGAACTCGGGGATATAGGATCGGTGATGAGAGCGGATTTGTTTGACTTGGATACGACCCCTGGTAGCTCAGTGGTTTAGAGCACTTCACAGGATAGGTAGACATTCCGGGTTCGAATCCCGACCAGGACAAATCTTTTCTTTTCAAAACAAAAATATTTAAAAGTAATCAATATCAAGATATCAATTAATAAAAACACATTATTTTTTCATGGATGTGAAATTGCGGCAATTACTTCGCGGGTTCTCGCTTCGAGTTGAGTCACAACAAGTTTTAACTTTTAACTCGTTGCCCTTTTAATATTTTACAAAATTACTAGTTATCATGAGCTTAAGTATGGAAAAGAGAATGTAATTACGAGAAATGTGTAATCATTTCAGCTAGAAATGGACGTTTGATAGACATATTATCTAATCGAAATGTTAATTGAAACCTTTTTTCCTTGATGAAATGATTACAGGAATCTAGTCATTACTCGCAATTATATTCTCTTTATCATAATAAAACTCACGATAACTTGTGAGTGAGTATTTTTGGAAAATAGTAAAAATTAAAGAAATAAACAGTTAAAACTTGATGTAATTCAACACGAAGCTACAACCTGCGGAAATTACTTTGGCACTGATTTTTTAAAGTTTTTTGAATTATTACATTTTTATTCTTTTAGTTCATCAGATTACTGTTAAAAAAGAACAGCTGTTTAATTTAATTCATCAGCCGATTTTTCATCACTAGTCTTGTTTCGATTACGCTATTTATATTCAAATTAACCTGATAAGAAACTTGTATCAATGACATTTAATGTTAGTTTGGGCAGCAATATAACGATTAGAATCGCTTTGATTAGGGTCATTATGTGATTTAGGTTAGCTGCTTTGTATAACGCCTCAAATTACTATTTTTAAAACCGCACTAACAGCTGTTAGCTATTAATTCGCTAATATCTACTCCATTATTGCAAAACCCTGTAAGTGCCTCTGAAATAGTTGAGCGTTTGAATATAGATCATCATTTTACTTAATTACTGTGGTACTGTACTACTTTACTGACAGGATTGGGTTATCAAGTATATTTACAGCAGCTGAGTTTTTATTATGCACACAGCCATTAAGGAATATTGTGTGGTTGGAATTCGTTCTTAACCAGTCTTGTGTTCAGTACATGGTAGAGATAAAAATAAAATAAAAAGTTTCTAGAACAACGGTTGTGGAGGGGAATGATGTGTCCGAGATCACGCTCAACCGCCAAGCTTTTTCCCAATTAAAGGTACCCACTATATTGAGTCTGGATAAACCCTCGAAAGGGTCTATCAGGGTCCATCCGTGGCTGTTAATAAATTAAATAATTTATCTCCTACCGCCGGATTTAAACCTGGAGCCTTTAGCATAGCAACTACCCCCTCCCATATTTAAAAAAAAAAGTTTAAGCATTTTAATTAAATGAATGATAATTAATGAAGTTTTAGTTAAATAGCCATTTGATGTAACATATTTCACAGTTACTTTTTTGTCATTGAAATAACAATTGCTTTAAAGTAACTGTGAAAAAATTAAGTCCAACATTATACTAGCTAACACCTCAATGAGGTAATACTGCAAACCACATAATGGATATTGAATAACCTGTGTTTGTAACAGGTTACTCGTTTCTATTTTTCAAAACAAATATTTATAATAATATTTTTTCCCCAACACGTTCTTACTTTAAGCGCCGCTATATATCTAGTGTAGCTTTTAAATAGAATAAAATATTGAATCTTTAAATTTCGATTGATAACATTTAAATAATTTTTAATGAAGTTTATTCTTTAGGTACACCCAAAATTCCTTTGAAATGAAGTAGATAAGAATTATGAGCTCCTTATAGGTATCTGTTGAATTTTCATGAGAGCTTTAATAGACATTAATTCCAATTAACGAACAAATTGAAGTATAGGAAATTAGGCCTAATTGTATAACGGGAGGTTACGATGAAACAATTCCGAATAAAGAGCCACGCTTTGAAAAACTTTTTCAAAGATTAATGGATTCAAAATAAGCAAGAATCTTCGAAAATACTTTTGATTATTATCTATACATATTGTAAAACGAAGTCCTCGGCCGCGTTTGTTCGCGGTAAACTCAATAAATACTGCACGGATTTTCATGCGTTTTTCACCAATAGATAGAGTGATTCCCCAGGAAGGTTTAGGGATTTGTCGAGGTTTTGTGTAAATAGGTTGGAATATCGATGGGTTTCACCGAAGACGCTGCTCGCCTAATCCCGTGCAATTATTTAACGTGCAAGATAATAAATACGTATATTTTTATAATTTCTATATAAAGTGCATTAGCCGAGCTGGGAAGAAAGAAAATCAAGACTCCCTTAGTGATCGGTACGTGATAAAAAAAAAATAGATTACACAGACAAATTATGTAGGCATGTTGTTTATATTTATTTCTGAATTAAAAATATTTAAAAATTAAAGCAATGATTAAAAAATTATAATTAATAATATAATAGTTGAAAAAAGAGAATTTGCGTGCGAATGAGTTTTTATTTATTTATTTTTTTATGATAACGGGTATTTATTGTAGTGTATTTAATTTTAAAACATAAGACTAGTTTATATATTCTGATAAATATTTAGTAAACATGACAAATGTATCAAAGAATTTCTTAAGAGTAGGAACCTTGTTTTTAAAGTATTTTACGATGGTATTCAACCCTAAAAGATTCCTTAATATTTTAATCTGTCTACATAAAACAGCTTATTTTGTAAATTGTTACTTTCTTTATCTTTATTTAAAACTGTTGTTAAATAAGTCTAATTAAAATATTAACTCAAATAAAAATTAACTTTATTATAATTAATAAAAATAATTACTTTTTATATTTCTTTACTTTATCATCTTTCTGTTCACACATTCTTTCATTTTTTTATTCTTCATTATTTTTTATAAACTATCCTACGCTGTATTTCTCCACCTTTCTACACTCTATATATTACTCTATAATTCCTAGTACTGCAATGTTCTTATAGTTATTTTTCTGTTTTTCCTTATTAGCCCTGAAGATGGCCTATATGTAGGGCGAAAAGTTGGCACTTATAAGAAATAAGTTTTTCTTATTTAGTGTTATTTTGACTACACTCCCAGACTAATTATATCTTTCATTAGACCTCTCAGTCAACTATTTTCTTCTCTATCAAAAAAATGTTTAGATTTAGCTCCATTTTTAAATTAATTTTTATCAGATCTGTTAATCCATAGTCGAAATGTTTCTGGAAATTGAATTAAAACAATAAAAATTCGATTTTTAATGATTGTTTAATTTTTTCTTTACTTAAGCTATGCCGGTGTTATTTTAATTAATCTATTTTGTCTAAAATATCTATATTTATATTGAAGTTTAAAATTTTCTATTATATTTTATATTTGAAAACATTGATTTTTACATAATTTTTCACATTGAATTTTTGCTTAATTAGCATAATCGTTGTCCCTCAATTCACTGGAAAAAAAACATCAACAATTTACCTCAGTTATAAAAAAAAAAAAAATGAATCCTAATTTCATCAAATAAAATTTTGAAAATATTAATAATAATCTTTCTTGCTAAATCATGGATTGAATTAGAAAAAAAAAGCGATAGTAAAATCTAAACATTCAATTGAATCTGTAAAAGTACAAAATAATATGTTTAACATAAATAATAACGCTTTGAATGATTTTCATGGACAAACATAAGTTTTGGTCTCCTAACTTGAATAAGAAGCATGTAATTTTTTTCAAGTTTATTAAAAATGAATTTATAAAGTTGCTCTTGAGCCGATATTTGTAAGTGGTGATTCTGTATTTATAGTAAACTTAAAATTATTTGAATATATGGCATGCACTGGTCTCTGGAATATAATTTTTTTTGACAGTTTGATTTTTTTTTAAATCTAAGTAAGTCGGTGTTGTGATAATTAATCCATTTTATCGTTAAGTATTTTGACTATATTTATATTTAGAGTTTCCAGATTTGATTTAATCTGTGTATATGTTTCTGTGTGCGTGTGTATTTATATTCATGTTGCTCAGGTTCTTGAGATCCAGTAAAAAATTGAAATTATCTTACATTTTATATGCATGCCCTAACTGTGAATGGTGTTTGGTAGATTTACATTAAATCACACACTAGTCATAGTATAAATTAGTATGACTGAATCTCAAGAACCTAAAAAACGTATTTTATAAACAGTGGATATAAATAAACTCCAGTATATATCTACAGCACGGGTGAAGAAGTGGTAAAGTCGATTTTTTTCCTAAATGAGTTTCTTTATTTAGGGATGCGGAATCTTGAGATTTGGAATGTGAAGTCGGGAATTGTCTTGTAAAGGAGTAATTGCTGCTTATATTACAATTCCATTTCAAGCCAAAAACTAAGAAAATGATTCCGCTTCCCTTGGTACAGTAAACTTTATCTCGAAAAATTTTGACTTAACCACTTATTCACCGGCGCTGCAGATATATATCTATGGTCGACTTACTTCCTCTTTTATTTCACTAGCCCATTAGTCCTTGATTCCCTTTTAATTGAAACTTTTATCCTGTATAACTTACTACATAATTGTAAAATTTATTGAAAAATAAATTCTTGCTTGAAAATATACTATTGGACCTGACTTTCACTATAATAAATTTTTTTCTAAATATTCCTGACTCACCTCTGTTCCAGAGGAAGATGTTCTAGCTCTGGTATCCTACACCAGTGCTTCTCCGGAACGAGGGTTATGAAGATCTGGACAAAGTAGACGCAAGCGACGGCAAACGTGAAAGGTATCATCATTAAGAAAAGGAGCTTCTGGTATAGACCGAATTCTCCTACATGGGGCAACAGGTCATCGAAGTCTGCGACTTCTTGTGACTTCTTTGGCCCTTCCATTTCGACGGGAGATCTTGCGACTCTCGGATCTGCGCTACGACTGCTCCCCCACCAGCGCAGCGCCGCTCATATACCCAGCTCCTCCCTCCGAAACTACCACCGGTATCCAGTTTCGTTTTGATTTCCTATTTTCCTTATGCTCTCACGAACCGTTTTTTTTAATAAGGTTTGGTATTTATTCGACTATAAAGATACTAAGGGGAAGAAAATGGTCCGGGTTGAAGTAAAAAAAAGAATCCCTTAAATAGAGATAAACTGTTTATTATTTATTGGTAAGGTTTCGAACCACATTGCAGATTTTCTTCAGGGCTAAATATACAAGATACAAATACATTAAAATAATATATGACACAGAATAATACTGTATGTAGTATATTATAGTGAGAACTTTTAATTATTTTATTATAGAATTATTTTAATTTTTTGTATGTTGCATAATTAGCCTTGAAGATGACCTCTAATGTGGGTCGAAAGGTTGGCTTACCAATAAAAATCTCTCCCTATATAAGAGAATTTTATTTATTTATTATTTATTATATTATTGTTTATCTCTATTAAAAAATTCTTATACATATATTTTCTTTTCAAATAAAAATATTTAAAAAATATAACAGTTAATAAAAAATAAATTATAATAATATATAATGACTTAAGTCAACAAGGTCCTAATTAAAGTAATGTTCACTGGACATTCTTCGCCCTGTATACATCGCGAATTGCGAGAACACGAGGATATGGGATCACTGAAAAGAAAGGATATGTCTGACCGAGAAGCGAGCCAGGGTAGCTCACGTGGGATCGAGTCCCGGCCCTGGACATATCTTTTCGTTTCAAATAAAAATATTTGAAAAATTCTAACTTTGACCTCCATCCGGAAGTTTTCTTTACCATAAACATATAAGGCCAACTGATATTATTGAAATATAAATATATTAAGTATATTTAATTATTCTTGATAAATTTTAGATAAATTACCTTTATCCTAAGAACTAATCTTGTACAAAATGGTTTTCTACTTAAAAATAAAAAAAAAGGCACCGCTACAACCCAGGGAGGGGTCTTGGATTCAGTGCATTGCAGGGTCTGTACTGTTTTCAGTGTGATTTGTCCGAGATCACACTAAACCGACAGGTTCTTTTCCTAATTAAGAGAACCCAATTTATAAAAACTAGGTGAGCCCCAGGAAGGTCTCCAGTATAGATAAAAAGTACAAACAAGTCCTGGATATCTAAAGCTTATTCTTTGTTTCAATACCTTAGTATTTGATATTAACATAATTCGAGACTATTTCTCGTAATTTAGCAAAATAAAAATAAAAATTTAATTAGCAAAAGTATCTTGAATAATATTAGTTGATCTTATATAAGTCAATAAGTGGTTAAGTCGAATTTTCTTTAAAAAAAATGTCTTGTACTTTTGGAAGCGGAATCGTGTTATTTTCGTAGTGAATAAGGTATTGAGCTAAGGAGGTTTACTTTTTGAGAGGTGGTTATTCCATTTCCAGAATTCAACACGTCCCCAACTATACGATAAGGCAACTAATAAATCAGGAAAAAACTATCCTCTACACTATAGAAACAAGGGGATTAAAATGGTAAGGCCACTATAAAATGTCAGAGGAATGATGGCCAAAAACAGTCTTCGACTTTCCCCCTACAGAAAGGAGTAAAAGATGACGACCCAAAAAAAAAATATGTCTGTAGTATGTGAAGGAGAGAATGGCAGCGAGGGTCTTAGAGAAAGAGTAGTTCTACTGGCTGGACCGAAATATTTCGTGAGAATACTTGGTTAAACTACTAAGTTGTAAAAAGAAATCTCGATAAATAAAAATTCTTTATTGAACATTACTTAAAAAATAAAAAGTATAGTTTATTTCTATATAAGGGACTTTTTCTTTGGACTCCGTCCGGACCATTTTCTTCCCCGTATAGAATAGAATAGAATAGAAAACAAACTTTATTCTGGGACCAAGTCCCTTTAGAATAATTATAATGAACAAATAAAATAAACATAATATTTATCTGGCCAGAAGGCTACATAATAATACAAATCATGAAGTAGTCAAGAGTGACAAAACATAATAAAGATAGAAATAGAAAAAAAAAAAATATATAAATAAATAAAAAGTACGAAACTTGACAGGATTTTAACTAATTCTCGAAAATAATAATAAATAACATTAATACAACAGTAAACAACGAAATTGCTAAATAAAATAAGTGAATGGCATAGCATGCGATAAAGTATTTACAAAGTCTGTATCTTCTTTGTTGTTGGAAAAATAAACAAAACACGTAGGTAACGAGATCGAGTATTCAATACTAATTTATTCAAGTGGAAGATTGACCTCCCTTGAGAGCGTCTTTTTGGGATGCCAAGAGATGATGGAAAAGCAGTGGATTTAAATGAAGCCAGTGAAGAAGAATGGCGGATAAAAGGAGGGATTGAGTTCCACACAGTGGTGGAGCGGGCGAGGAAGGAATGCTCGAATGCCTTAGTTCTGTGGGGTGGAATGTAGAGATCGGAAAGATGGGATCTTGTTTTCGGACATTCTCATAGTTTTCGGCTTCAAATTGAGTTGTAATAAAAGAAATAACTCCTTTTTAAGCCAATGTCTGACTTGTCCCCAAATTAAATAACATCCCGCTCCTTTTAAACACAAAAACTCATTTTGGAGAAAATTCTACTTAACCACTTCTTCACTGAAGATATAAGGTCAACTAATATTCACGATACAAATAAAATAAAAAAACCTGGACCACTAATATCGACGAAAGCTGTTGGGTTCAATACTTGGTGGGGAGTACTGTTCCTTGGGCATCGGCTGTGCAGAGAGCTGATTTGTCCTAGATCACGCTCAACCAACAGATTTTCCCCTATCTGTGTACCCAATTTAAAAAGGCTGGGTAATGTGATTTAAATCTCCGGCAGCTAACAGATTAAATTTAACCATGCCACGTGCGGTATTTGAACCCAGACCCTTCGGCATTGCAAACGCTCTACCACTTAGCTACTCCCCCTCCCCTATTATATTTCACTAAACTAAATAATAATGTAGTGAGGATGATATAATTGTGCTGAACTACGTAATGATCAATGAATCCCGTGTACGAGATCGGTTGTTGGTCATAAAATTACAAAAATAGTTAAATATATAACATTAACTATGTAAGTGTGTTTGTGTGCGTGTGCGCGCCCATGTGTGTCTGTATATATATTATCTAAATTTTATAATGACAATCAATGGAGCGCTCGTATAAATCTAAAACTATAGCACTAAAACCTTTACAAGGATCTTGATATAACCTGATTAGGTTGTAACCCTCTGAACTTGTGTTTATGAATGAAAGTAATTAAGCGATGTTTGCAGAAACAGTTCTAATTTTTTTGTATTACTTAATATATTCCAATTATTTCATCTATCAGCTAATAGGTCATTTCACCCTCAGGATAGCGGAGACCTTCGAATTAAATTGGATCACAAGCTTCGATAAAGAGGAAGAATCTACTCATCGTGTTTAATAACGCATAGCGTAAAATATTTTTCCCCTATGAAATTGCTATTATTATTTAATTAATATATTAATAAAAACCTATTAGAAAAAAATTAATAACTTCCATTATTAAGATTTTTCTGGGTTTTAATAACATTAATGCGTCTGTATCTATTACGCACATGCTACGTCTCAAATGAGATAACCGACCCACCTTTTTAACTTTATCTTATTATTCTGTTTACATAATTGAACCACTACAACCCGTGAAGAGTAACGGGTTCAGTGCATAGTGGAGACGGTGCTTTATTCTTTTCATTATGATTAAACCGAGATCATCCTCAAACACCTGGATTTTCCCTCGGAGAGTGTCCACTTCATAAAGGCTGTGTGAACCTCAGGAGTGTATGCAGATTCTATAATGTTAAATAAATAAGTACACTCACACAAATATATATACATAAGAAGAGTATATGGCCCAACCAAGAAAGGAAATCGTTTCCGCATCAGAAAGAATCAAGAACTTAAGGACCTATATGGAGAACCTGATATGGTTTCTTATATTAAAAAAGCATGATTAAGATGGTAGAGGCACGTAAACAGAAAGGGTAGAAAAAGCCTCCCATGTTTATGGAGGGACGTCCAGATGGAGAAAGATGAAGAGCCTAAAATGCGATGGCTGGACGCTGTGGAAGCAGACCTTAGGCTCCTAGGGGTGAGAACATGCAAAAGAGTCGCGGAAGATTGGTCAAAGTGGAGGAAAATTGTCGAGGAGGCCAAGGTCCTCCATGCACAATAGCCACGTGTGGTGATGATGGTATCTATATAATACAGTCTCGTTTTAGAATACTGATGAAGAAGGTCATTCAAAGATTCTTATTAAAAAAATTGTCAGTTTAATATTTTCCATAAGGAAGCTGTCCAAATTTCTGAAAAGATGTAAATTTGTTGGAGATCAGTCTAGTCAATAATGTGGGTGTGGGAGGACTTCGTAACCCGGCTCGTTTAGTTTCTTCTATGTCTTTCGTGAAACTTGTTTTTTAATAAGTTGTTGTTGCTGCATTATATTAATATCCCTGAAGTTCGATGTGGACGTAATGGTTTCATCTCTGGATAGGAAGTATAAATGAATTATTCCTACCATTTACCACCTCACAGAAACTAGTAATTTTTTTTATATGAATTTGGCTTTGTGGACGGCGAATGGCCCGTTCGTTACAACACCATTTCCCAAACGTGGTGTTAATGTTGATTTTTGTTCCTTTAACGCCACTTCCCGACTGTTCCTTTCACGGTAATCCGACGGCAGCGCGTTTCAGGTAAACGATGGACTCAGGCACGATAGCACCGCTACTTTTCATATTTCATCATATTACAAACTATAGTAGCTAGAGCCTGTCTGGATGTGGGAGGTAATATCTTCCACAAAGGGGCCCAATTATTAGCATATGCCGATGATGTGATGATCGCTGGAAGATCTCTCCTTAATGTCAAAGATGCTTTTGGGAAGCTAGAAAGTGAGGCCAGGAAATTTGGGCTAGCGATTAATGAAGAGAAGACAAAAATTATGATCTTGAGGAAAAAGAAACACATACGACACCAGATGTGCTACACAACTGGAAACTACACATTTCAATGTGTTTTAAGCATCTTGGTGCACAGTGTAATGGAGCATTGGAGGAGGAGGAGGTTCAGGCACGCATTATCTCGGCCAATAAAGATTTTTTTTCTATAGCTCACCTTATGAGAAGTAGATCAGTTAGCCGCTTGACCAAGTTAAGGCTATATAAGACGATCAGTAGACCAGTCGCAGCATATACATGTGAGACATGGGTACTTAAAAAATTAGCAGCTGAAAAAAATGGACATCTTTGAACGCAAAATATTAAGGCGCATTCTGGGGCCCGTGAAAGAAAATGGGGTATACCGTCTTAGAAAGATAGAAGTATATTCCCTATATGACGATGTGAAGCTTTCTGACTATGTCAGAATACAGCGTCTAAAGTGGTTGGGTCACCTCCATAGAATGGACGATGGCAGAACCGTCCAAGGGGTGTATAAGGATTGTACAGAAGGAGTGAGAGCTCGAGGGAGGCCACGAGGCAGATGGAAGGACAGCGTCTCAGGGGACCTCCGGAATCTTAAAGTGTCTCTGAGGCTTGCAGACCGACAAGACTGGGCAAGAGTGATTGAGCAGGCCAATGACCGCCTTGTGGGTCTGCCGTGCCTATGAAGAAGAAGAAGGTAATTGGGCGATGCTTCAGTGGGAGTCCTAAATTTTGCCTATCCAGGTCTAATTAGGATAGGGATTTTTAACGAGTCCCATCGTACAGGCTCGGGACCCCTGGTTTACGTCCCTCACTAAGGGCAGTATAACCAATGAGTTTTTACTCCCGTTTAAAAAATCCTAGAGCCACCTGAGGGACTACGAACCCGCGATTTTGGGCTTGGTTGTTTGTTCGAATGTAGTGATAGTAAATATTATAAAGAAACGGTATGATTAATAATTACTCATTATATTATATAATATATTAGCATTTTTTAAGAACTATTTATAAAAAAAATGTGTAGTAATTAATAAGTGAAGAAAACCAAAACCACACTGTCCGCTTCCAGGAGTAACGATACGCCGAGTATGGCTCGAATTACGAGGCACTTAATGTGGCGAGTAGCGGTTACCGGTTCATCAAGTCATTCAGTAATAGCCCCTTTATTACGCAATGCATTCATGACTTTGCTTTAGTCTACTATAGCCTTTTTTTTTTTTTTATTTATTTTTATTTTAATCATAAATCACTTAATAATAAATGTTAATTCTTATTTCTCCAAAAACGTATTATAAAAAACAACTTACTATTATAAGATCAAATAAACGTTTCGCTCATAAATAAAAAGGATTATTTTTTTCCTTTCTCGTAATAAACGGTTAGAAAGTTAGTCATAAGCATGCGCAAGGTTAAATACCTCCACCGTTCTTGCTTTTAATAGCGGTATTACAAGCAGTTTTCAATGGGGCGAGAAAAAAACACGTTATTGGGCATTGGAACATTGGATAGAGTTATGGATTATATATGTGTACCCGGTTGGAGTATTGAAGAACATACGGAATCGCGTTGTGGAAGTTTTATCTTCGGGGAAAATATAGGTTATCATCCGCCTGGTGTTCCCGAACAGCCATATTCCATGGATCTAGACAGATTTGTTTGTTTCTTTCGTTTAATGTCACTTTATGCTTCTCTGGTAATCGGACGATGCTACAGTATGAGTCCTAAATTTTTCCTATTAGATATAATTAACATTCAAATTTAACGGATAGATTGCATGGTACAGGCTCGAAGCATCCATTTACGTACCCTCTGAAGACGACATAACTAAGGATTTTTTCCTCCTTTTAAAAACCCTTGGGCTACATGCCGGCCTGTGTACAGTCGTGGACATAATAGGTTATGCTGACAACTACACCACATCAACAGCAAGCAGAAGAAAAAAGTCATATAATTGTCTCCATATTCCATCCATATTCACCTTCTAAAAGTGGACTCCTGCCTCAATTGTTAGTGTACGTAAACCTTATTCTCCAATACTTTAAGGCGATAATTTAATATATAATAAGATACTGCCCTACCGAAATGTATTATTTAAATATTTATTATTAAATACTATTATAAATTAGTATACACATTAGTCTGGAGACGATGCAGCTTTTGGAAATCCATATCCGTAATATTTTATAGACTTTAGGCAGACCAACCTCCATTTTATAAATTATATAACTGTTTATATAAAAATCTATTTCTAGTGACAGTCATTTTTTAACCTATTGTTGTTTTCTTGTTCAACTTTCCCCATAATCAATGTAGTCCCTAAAACAAAAATTTTTTTTTGCTGCGAATCTCAAAAACTCTACTATTATTAAAAGAAAGACCCACCCAGCCTTACAACAGTACTTAGGCAACCTATGAAACTGGCGTAAGCAATGGAAATCCAAGCATAGAAATGCAAGTCACATAATGTTACATTTACACCTCAGCATGAAACTTCTCTCTCATCGGATTCGTCAGTCGAACATAACAAACTATTTGGAACTTGAAAAAAAGGCTGATGGAAATGTTGTTAGAGGTTATGAAAATCTTTAAAGTTTTAAGTGTCCGGCTAACATCATTACATCCATACTATGGGGACGTTCTAACTCTTCCATTATATATCTACAGCCCCGGTATATAACTGTTACGTCGAAGTTTCTCCCATATGAGTTTCTTGGTTTCAGAAAATAGGAATCGTGCTATTTTCGTGGGTAATGAGAGGCTAATTCAAGGAGTCATTGCTTATACTACAACTCTATTTCAAGCCAAAATCAACGATAGTGACACGATTCCGCTTCTTATAACATAGATAATTCTCTCTTGTCGAAATTCGGCGTAACCACTATTTCACCGGGGCTGTTTTTACCTCCTAACTATAAAGTGGGTACCCAAAAGTATAGGGACAAATCTGATTGCTGAGCGTGATCTAGTACTAATCACAACGGTTGTCCAAGAAACAGTACTGTCTCTACCATGTACTGAAAACCTGACCCTTCATGGATTGTAGTGATAATTTTTATTTTTTGTTTACCTTATAATATCATAGACTAGCCAAATTTATACATTTAAAAATTACATATTCAGAAAATACTAACGTGTTTCAACCAAAAATTTTAAAAATCGAAGGGAATGTATCGCACCAACTTACATGTTCATAGTACGATACAATACTTTCGTACGACTTGTAAGCCCTTCATAGGTTGTAGTGGTATAGTTTTTATTTTCTCTTTGTCAATATTGGGAATAGAGAAAATATACTTCCTCGGTGGGCTGGGAGTGAACGATCCTTACCGAACGACGACAATCAACTCGACACTAGATTAATTTCTTTCATGTCAAGGCGAACGTAATAGTACATAGTCCTCATTGCAATTCCTGATTTCCTTTCCATAACAAGATGATTACTGTCGATCCTTATGTTACACAGAAGTTATTGTCCTCTGACTTTTTTCAAGTACGAATATATTTTTTTCTACACTTATAGAAGGACGGCTATTAGTCTAATGTAATGTCGTCTTTCAGTTATTTTTTCAAATGTTTTTCTTAAGAGTTATTACAAACTTCACGATATCCATTAGTAACTTCTATAGCTATAATTTACTTCTGTAAGTAACTAACTACTAGAAGTATTATTTTTTTTTTAATACACTTTATTGAAATAGTATTACAATCTGCCACTTGTAGGCAATGAGTAATAGCGCTAAGTAGCTTTACAATCATAGAATAAAAACAAAAAACTAAATAAAAAAAAATAAATAAATTCAATAAAATATTTTTTTTAAATACATACATGCGGATAATAAATACTTGCGAAAATGATGATAAAAAGAAAGTCTAAAAATAAAATAATTGCTCACATTCGTACCTTAATTACTATATTTAGAATTTTCCTGGGGTCCCCGAACTAAGATTCCTTCCCAGGAATAAGGGTAAAGCAGGAGTCCGGAAAGCCCCTGCGCCTTTTCCCAGCCGCGTCACTGGCATTAAACGCCAATGGAAGCTGGTTAAGGGCACATGACATCAGACACACAGGATGTGAGTGGAGAATTTGGCTAGTGCCAGTACTCATAATAACATTCTTTACAACAGGTCTCGGAGCCGTTGACGGTTTGGACGCGAGGTGGGTTATATGGATGGCTGGAACTGGATATTGACTGAGCCATGGGATTGGGATGACAGGCAAGGTTTTTGTTAAAATTTGAAAAATTATTATGGATGAGGTCGAGGACGAAAGATTATTAAGGAGGGTTTTATTGGAGAATAGTAAGGAGCACTGACAGTAGTTCTCAGGATTTTAGGTTGATAGGATTGAATACGTCTGATATTTTTTGCGAATCCACAGTTCAAGTCCACAGGACCAAATAGGTTTGATGATGATAGGTTCGTTAAAGGCTATACTACGAGAGCTATTCAGAAAGCAAGGAACGTTTTGGAATTTTTTAAAAAACAAGTACAAGAAATTTTTTTATCATATACATGTGAAAGATGGACTAAAATACCATTTTTCAACATAATCACCATTCAAATTCAGGCATTTATCATAGCGGTGGACAAGCTTTGGAATTGCTATATCATGGAATTCTGCCGCCTGCGATCTCAGCCACTTTTAGTGACGCGTACCTGGAGCTCCTCACCGTCGTCAAAACACTGTGTTGCTAGCCAGGTCTTCATATTCGGGAACAAGTGAAAATGAAAAGCAAGATCAAGGCTGTAGGAGGGATTAGGAAAAACTTCCCAGTTGAACGAGTTCAGGAGTTCTTGCTTACAGTTTGCCGCGTGAGGTCGAGGATTGTCATGCAAAAGCAAAATTCACACGGTTCCCAATGAATTTCTATTGGTTTTAAGTTCTTAAAACCGAAATTTTAAAAGTTTTAAAAACGAATCAGAGACCGCACCTCACAACTGGCGGGATTTTGGGTTGCAGCACTCATTTCAAATTTGAATATGAAAAAAAGGGTAGCGCGGAGATGTTCTTAATAGCCCTCGTATTTCTAGGACAATGGTTGTGCAGGGTGTCCTAGACGATGCTCAACCCTCAGGTTTTCCCTCCAATTATGGGTACCCACTTTATATAGGTTGGGTGAGAACCAGGAGGGTCTGAAAGTCCCATAAGGTCCATTCGTGGTCTTTTTAAGATTAAATAATTTATTTATCACAGCTAGATTTGAACCTGGGACCTTCCGTACAGCAACTCAGGGCTCTCCAAAGTGATCTTCCTGGCTACCTGTTGTTTAAATATAGTAGCACAGTTTGTTGATAAATACATTAATAAAAGGTATACTTAATTCTTTATGCATAATTTTAATTTTAGTGTAATATGTATAATAGTCCAGGATCCATGGTCCATTTTTGCACTTGATTAGTATCAAGATGAATCTTCGTGAATAGCTTCGTTTCGATGAGACGCCCAACAATTTCCAGTGCGAAAATTCTCGATTGTGGTAGCTGAAAGAGGTAGCAAGGACAAAATATGTCGATTTGATGATTCTCAAAAATGTATTACTGACTGGGTTTTTTTTTGTTAAATCTCAAGATAATTATCTATTATCCTTCAAATATGTAGAAGTAAAAAAAAAAAACAGCTGGTTAGTAATCATTTTTGATGACCTCGTTATCGATACACGTTGGAAGGAGGAGACTCTTTGATCAAACCATACATTTTGTAGGACAAATATTTTTTCAAATAATTTAGATAATTATCTTGAGATTTAACAAAAAAAAAACACCCTGTTTGTAATAAATTTTTGAGAATAATCAAATCGACATGTTGTATCCTTGCTACCTCTGTTAGCTACCACAATCGAGAATTTTCGCACAGGAAATTGTTGGGCGTCTCATCGAAACGAAGCTATTCACGAAGATTCTGCTTGATACTAATCAAGTCCAAAAATGGACCATGGATCCTGGACTAAGTAGTGAGCTGAATACCTCGTGTCCAAATCCGTAGCATATGATTTATTTAATCAGTTCATTACCACGGATGAAGTCTGTCAGATCTGCAGACCCTCCTGGAAAAGTGGGTACTTTTAATTGGAGTAAAAACCTGGCGGTTGAGTCGATCTCCTACGAATCAGCTCTCTTCACTACTCGGCAATAGTGCAGTCTCTACCATGTGCTGATTATATTTTTTATTCCTTGTATACTAGTGATTATATTGTTTATCCATTTAATTAAAATTAACGTTATGGTGGTATGGATTATCAGACGGTGGTACTGTGGAGGTCCTAAATTTTGGCTATTCAGATATAATTAGGATAGGGATCTTTAACGAGTACCTGACAACGCTCAGGTCATGGACCGCCATTTTATGCCTCCAATAAGGAGGAAACCATATATATATATATATTCACGCTTATTATTTTTTTTATTCCCCTTTGAGGTGATTTGCATTAGAATTAACTCTATAATTAAATTTTAAAAAACCTGACTAAAAGCTATTGAGAGGGTCTAATAATTGGCTGTAGCTAGAAACAGACCAAGGACAAATTCTAAATTATTGGAAACCAGACCGGACCCTTAGTCCAGTTTTCGATCTCAAGTTCACTACCGCAGTCAAATTCCTTCCTTTTAAATTATTCCGGAAGTTCTGTCGTATTTTTTTTTCTTTTTTACATATTTGTTCAATGTCTTGTTATCTACGTAAATCTGGAACATTCTAAAATATTCAATTAAAAACAAGGATTTTATGGTAATTTGTGTTTAACTTACAAGGTCAAATCCCATTCGCCTAATTGACCTAATTGAAAGTTGACCTATTTATAATTTATTAAAATGTTAATTAAAACTACCCTAAGATATATACTGATGATAGTTGCTATGGTAAAAGGCATAGCGAATCGGAAGGCTCGATGGCGATTCCACAAATTCTGCCTAAGATCCATAAGATAATAACTATAACGTAATCCTCCCAACTACGCCTCGGTCTACACCTGGGAAGTTTACCAGTCGGCTCATTATTTACTAACTTGTTTGTAATTCGTTCGTTGTAAGAAGATCTTTATCTTCGCGAAACTAACACTTCAGGTATATTGTTCGGGTAGATATAGTTAAGACATGTACTGAAAAACAAATATTTACATTAGTTATTTTGATGTTGATTATTTTTTTAAATATATTTGTTTTGAAGAGGAATGATTTTTCTTGGCCTGGATTCGAACCCGGGTCGTCTGCATTTCCGCCGCAATGCTCTAAGCCACTGAGCTACCAGGGGTCGTATCCAAGTTAGATAATCCATTTTCTTCAACGGTCCTATATCCCCGTGATCTCGCAATTTTTGCGATCTATACACGGGGAAGAATGTTCATTGAGCCTTACTTTAATTAGGATCTTGTTAACTTACGTCATTATATAATTTATTTTTATTAATTGTTATTTTGGTTATTTTAAAATATTTTTTTTTTAAGAGGAACGATTTGTCTTAGCCGGGATTCGAACCAGGGTCGTCTACATTTCCGTTGCACTGCTCTAAACCACTGAGCTACTAGGGGCGTATCCAATTCAGACAAATCCGTTCTCTTTACCGGTCCTACCGATTGTTTACTACTTAAACTATTTCCGAGTCATCTATCCTCTATCCTCTATCATCCTATCTATCGATGCTTTCGTACACACTGCCAGCCAACGGTTATAAACAATAAGCTATCAGTTCAGGTCAATCATCAAAAGACTATCTACGAGTATAAATACTGATGTTGACTGGATAAAATCCAAACCTAATAATGCAATAGGAAAAATGCACAAAAGCAAAGCCTTAAGTCTAGAAATATTAGAAAAAAGTAAGTAATCAACGTTTCGTTATTTCAGGCATAATCGGAAAACATCAAGAGAAAAATTATCTCAAAGAAGCCAAAGTGTAGCACATCTCACATCAATGACTCATTAAATAGAGACAGCAATCTTACTCAAAAACGTTCAACAAACAACAGTAGTTGTAGTTGTTGAACTCAAAAACCCAAGTTCGATACTCCCTGTGGCACATAAATTATTTTTTATTTAATAGTGGCAGCGTTTGAGCGCGCTTTCTTCCTCATAATTTGGGGAGGGGGGGGGATGCGTTTGAGTATGATATCCGCCCAACCACGTCCATAAACAATCATTGGCTTTGAAGCAATACGGTCCCTACCATGTATTAAACTCTTCATGAGTTCTAGTGGTATAATTGAATTAACCATTAGTTTTACAATATCGAATTCCGCTTTAACACTAAAGAAATGAAAGTATTTTATAATTAATATTTTCAAGGACAAATATCGATCAGATTCGAATTGGATTTCCTTGCGAAATCGGATAAGGATAAGATAGCATGTTCCGCTATTCCTTTGGGACTATTAATTATACAGGAACAGACGAAGGTTCTTGGACGAACCGCACCTTTCCCACAGAGAGGCCTACTAGAATACCCAATTATTAGTGATATCCTTCTTCCCACCTTGTTCTTCAATGGTGTCTGATTTCATCTTCTGGAGTACGTGTTACGTAAAATGCTGATGGGGCGTGATGCTTCGCAATTAGTTGGTTTATGGTCTGTAAATTACTGACTTTTTTTCATCTCCATTTAATATATTTTTTCTTTTAGTTATAAGGTTCACCATTATGTATGGAAAATGGTTGGAAGGTATGAGGTTATAATTTACAATATATATTAAAAAAAACAATGTACCTCTAGAACCCATGAAGGGTCTTGGGATTAGTACAGGGTAGAGACTTTGTTCTTTCTAGGACAACGGTTGTGCAGGAAGTTTCCTCCCATTAAGAGTACTTACTTTGCAGAGGCTGGGTGTGCACCAGGAGGATCTGTAGATTTATCTGGCACAGCCGAATGTTAATATATACATATAAGGAAATCGAATAAAAACAAAGCAATCAGTCCATCAGCCATCTACTGTTTCATCACAAAATTAATACGCTTAATTTTTTTGAGTTACCAAAATTGCATAAAACGGGATGATTATACTAAACTCGAGGTTATAACTTTTCACTATTTTTATAAATTTTTTTTACTTTAATATTTTTATTATTGATTAATAAATAAGATAATCGATAAAAAATATACATTTAAACATTTTTTCGACGAAAAATTAATGAAAAGAACGAACAAGAAGGTTTTTAGGAATATATGAAAATTTTGACTCAAAAGGATTATGTGTGATTTAGCGTCAAGTGTCAGCAATCAAATTAATTTATGAATAAAGGTAGAGTATAATTGGAGAGGAAAATAGTTGACTGGAAGATACTAATGAAGGATACAATTAGTCTGGAGGTGCAGTCAATAATAACACCAAATAAGAAATACTTATCTATTACTAGTGCCGACGTTTCGGCCTACGTTGTAGGGCCATCTTCAGGGCAAATAGAAGGAGAAGTGGCTGTAGAACTATAGATGGTTAACTTCAGTTCTACAGTGTGTTATTATTGACTGCACCCCAAGACTAATTGTATTCCTCGTATAATATAAGTATAATTATACAGCACCTTTGACATTATCATGTATCCTTATTTATAATAATGCAATTTTTTCTCTATATTAACATTTAGGCTTATTATTTTCAATAATACCAAGGAGAAACGTCGTGACTTGTTTCAATAACAATAAAATAAAAAAATCGGTCCGAAGAACTCGACTTTTCTCTTGTAGTAAAAAAAAAAAATGTACCACTACAGCCCAAAAAGAGTCTTGGAATCAATACATGGCATTGTAATGTTGGGATCAATACATGGCAGTGACTGTACTGTTGGGATCAATACATGGCAGTGACTGTACTGTTGGTATCAATACGTGGCAGTGACTGTACTGTTGGTATCAATACGTGGCAGTGACTGTACTGTTGGTATCAATACGTGGCAGTGACTGTACTGTTGGGGTCAATACACGTCAGTGACTGTACTTTTGGGATCAATACATGGCAGTGATTGTTCTGTTGGTATCAATACGTGACAGTGACTGTACTGTTGGGATCAATACATGGCAGTGACTGTACTGTTGGGATCAATACATGGCAGTGACTGTACTGTTGGTATCAATACGTGGCAGTGACTGTACTGTTGGTATCAATACGTGGCAATGATTGTACTGTTGGGATCAATACATGGCAGTGACTCTACTGTGGGATCAATACATGATAGTGACTGTACTGTCGGGATCAATACATGGCAATTACTGGACTGTTTCTATGACGGTTGTTCATAGAGTTGATTTTTCTGCGACTACGTCCAATGAAGCCCACAGGCCTCCAGATCTTACAGGTTTGATTAACAGCTGCTAAGATATTTATCTTCCATAGGCGAATTCGAACCAAGGACCCATAGCTCTCCTGATTCTTTCTGCCCTGCTGCCATGTTCAATACCTCCTATGAAGTCCGGAGAGTCAAAACGTTGAGGGTAAGAGGGATTTATGCTCTAATGGAAAATTCTCTCAGTTCGTTCAAGGATTATAAGAAAATCGCGCATACTACAAAGGATTATTGTATGCGGCCAAGCCCATTATTGGACGTAGACCAGTTTCTGGAAGGCCACCGGACAACGAAGGGGGAGCTGGAAATGTAGGTGGAAACTTGATTTTGTGGCCTTGCGGACATTCGTGCATCTAAATAAATTTGTGTGTTTTATAGCGCCTGTTCCATAAGTACTGACAGGAATAGTAATAAATGAATAAAAATATAATAAACTTGCAGATTTCTGTTTGTTTATTTAAAATCACTTCATGCTGCAATGGCTAATCGGACGATGCTACAGAGGAAGCTCTAAATTTTGCCTATCCAGGTTTAATCAGGGTAGGAATTTTTAAGGAGTACCTGATGATTTTTACGGCCGTACAAACTCGGGACCCCCGTTTAAAGTCCCTTCTTTTGGCGGCATTACAAAGGATTTTTTAATCCCTTTAAAAAATCCTAGGGCCACCTGCCGGGCTACGAACCCGCGATCTTTGGCTTAGTAGATTGTTAAGCTAATCATTAGACCACAGGTCACCCTTTCTTTCGCCTTAGTTGATGTATATTGTCCTCTTCTAAGAATATACATTAATAAAACTATGATTATTTTAGTTGGAGAGGAATATAGTTGACTGGAAGATCTAATGGAGGATGCAGTCAAAATATACACACAAATAAGTGAATACTTGCTTTTTATTTGTGCCGACGTTTCGACCTACTTTGTATCAGGCACAAATAAAAAATAAGTATTCATTTATTTGTTTGTATATTTTTACAGCACCCCCAACTATTTCCATCCTCCAATGATTATTTTAATTTTTTTAAATTTATAAATAAATATAAATATTTTTATTAATTTCATCGTCTTATCTACATCTCGGATCTCTGTTCTTAGAGCTGATTATATTTTACTGATTCGTATCTTTTCAGCGAAATTACACTTTTTTCTGATTTCGATGATAACTAGCTGGAGATCACGCACTTCCGCGTTGTATAGCCTTCCCAACTTCCCTGTCGTCTCATACTTCTTCCTACTAAATATTCTATATAATTTTTTTTTTATTATTATAAGAATTTTAGGAAACCATAGCGTGAGCTGTGTTGTTCAGCGCGTAATGAGTTGCTGTGCTGAAGGTCCGAGTGTGATAGATAAATTTATTAATCGTTTAGCATGTTTTTATGGGTTTCGCTTAGTTTGAGAATTCAAATGAGTACCTGTAGAGAGAAAAACCCTGCCAGTTGAGTGCGGTCTTGGCCAAATCACCTCCTTGCACAACAGTTGGCTTAGAAACAGTATTATTAATACTGAACCCGAAGATCTTGGTTTGTATTGTAACACTTTTTTATTTATTTGTTTAATGGAAAATATTAAGTGGTAGCTCTTATGTTTAAATATGTGGCCACGTTTTACGTTTGCTTAGAACAGCAAAAACTCTAGTAAATCCCCATTTTGAGATCTTTGAAAAGTAGGCGGAAAATTTTGATTGATTATTTTAAAACTTTTTAAATAAAGAATCTTTCTAAAATATAGTTCCGACTTTCCGTATAGTTAATGAGGAAAGCCATGATCATTATTTTCGCATGATAACGTAATTTTTTTTTCATAGCGCTGCTACAACCCGTTTACAGGTCTTGGCCTCCTGATCATTAAGTTAAAGATACTTTCATAAGATTATATAGCCAGAGCATTGGGAGTGTTGAGAGACTTCAGGTAATATGAATCATTACCTAAAATGACGAGGTTTATTCCAACATCCTGTTCCAGATTTTTTGTTTATGACTATTCTGCATTATATTTATTTATTTATTTATTATATAATTTGCTACAATTCACAAAATTACATGCTGTACCAAATAGACTAGTCTCAAATTAAAAACAATTGTACAAATTTAAATGTATCTGTGCAGAATCATAATTTACAATGAAAGAAAAATGTATAAGAGAACTTCCAACAGAGAGAAAAAAATAATAATAAAATAAACCAAAAGTATAACTATACTTTCTTAGTAACTTATATACATATATATAAACAATAACAATGAAATAAAACAAATTGGTATCCTATAATAATAAATGTTTTGTTCTTTTACGTACATACCGCTATGCACTATTTTTTGTAGAGTTCCCAATATTTTTTATGAGTGGATTTTTATTGTTTTTACACTTAAAAGAGAGTTTTTTGCATAGTTTGTTGTTAGATACATTAATAAAAGGTATGCTTAATTCTTTATGCATAATTTTAATTTTAGTGTAATATGCATAATAGTCCAGGAACCATGGTCCATTTTTGCATTTGATTAGTATCAAGCTGAATCTTCGTGAATAGCTTCGCTTTGATTAGACGCCCAACAATTTCCTGTGCGAAAATTCTCGACTGTGGTAGCTCAAATTTGATCAAAGAGTCCCATCTTTCCAATATGTATCGATAACGAAGTAAAAAAAACAGCTGGTTAGTAATCATTTTTGATGACCTCGTTATTGATACACGTTGGAAGGAGGGGACTTTTTGATCAAGCCATACATTTCGTAGGACAAATATTATTTCAAATAATTTAGATAATTATCTTGAGATTTAACAAAAAAAAAACCCAGTTAGTAATAAATTTTTGAGAATCATCAAATCGACATATTTTATCCTTGCTATCTCTGTTAGCTACCACAATCGAGAATTTTCGCACAGGAAATTGTTGGGCGTCTCATCGAAACGAAGCTTGATACCGATAATGAAGATTCAGCTCGATACTAATCAAGTGCAAAAATGGACCATGGATCCTAGACTATAATTTCTAGCAATCCTATGGCATTTGCTTTGGAAAATTTGTAGTTTTTTTGTAATTAGTTTTAGACATATAACTAAATATTGAGCATGCATATGTTAGAATATGTCGTAAGCAGGCTTTATATAATAGTAATTTATTATCTATGCTTAATTTAGAATTCCTGTTAAAGTATGGGTACATAGTACACAGAGCCCTGTTAGCTTTATTGCACACATAATCAGTTTGGAAAGTAAAAGTTAACATTTTGTCCATCTTAAGTCCCAGGGTACAGGCGTTCCGTTTACATTAATTTGGAGAATATTATTCAGGCGTCTCTTTGTCAATAGTATAGCTTTGATTTCTTTTAATTTTCCATTTATTGTAGAATCTATATATTTGTTTTTAGTGCTGTTGTCAGTCTCTTTGTAGTCGTGTCCGGTCTATAACTTGAAGTATACAATATGATACAGCTCATCCATGATAATGTATGATACATCTCATCTGAAAATGAGGATTTTTGTACTTTTAATGTAATCTGCAAAGTCATTGAAATAAATATTGTAGAGCTTTCGCGACAAAACCCCGCCCTGAGGGAGTCCGCCAATAAGTGTACGTACTGTCGAGTAGTGGCCTTCTAGAGATACTTTAATCGTGGGGTTTGCAAACTATATTTATAAGATATAAATTTATATTTATAAGATTTAATTAATGCTATTAAATAGTGGGAAATTGTAAAGCCAGTTTGAATATTAGCCAGTTATGCCAGATACTGTCGCAGTATACCCGTATGCTGTTTATTATTAAACCCCTACGTAATGTGATGACTATACAGGACTTACCGAAATGTTATTCATCGGTCTAGGTTAACTCTTTAGTATTAAATACCTTGACAAAACTACTTAGCAGTGATGTTCTAACCTGATAAAGTTTTAATAGAAACAGCAGTGTTTGTTTATAGAATCTGATTTAACAATAAAAAAAATATCATGTAATGCATATTAATTGTAACGTAATGCAAATTAATTACGTTAATATTCAATAACGGTTAAAAATATTAATTACAACAAAAAATAAATATGTTAAAAATAATTATAGTAACTTAATATGTTATGATTAACGGTAATTTATTAAAATTTAAATCATAAGCAAATTTTTAATTGACAACAAAGTCCAATGTATGACGTTCCTTCTTTTAATCTTACTTGGTTAATTGAATCAAAAGTTATAAGTGATAGTGAATTTAAATTTTGTAAAAATAATTTTTCCTTATACATTTCTTTTTCCTCAGTATAATGTTTTTGGTTTGTTTTTTTTAATGTCTCTGTTTGGGCGTCAGTTTTTTTATTTTTAGGAAGTGGGGTAACTCAGAGTTTAGTATGCTGAGTTGCTGTAATGAAGGTTATTATTTAATCCGTTAACATCCATGGATGGACTCTTAGGATCTACAGACCCTCCTGTGGCTCACAAAGTCTCAATTGATTAGGGGAAAACCTGGCGGTTGAGCATGATCTCGGAAAAATCACCTACCTGTTAAACCGTTGTCATAGAAACAGTACCGTCTCTGCCATGTACTGAACCCAAGAACCTTCATGGGCTGTAGTGATGCAGGTATTTTTAAAAATGCTTTTAATCATGGGACAAGGTATAAATTAGATTTTAACGTTTTAAACTGAAACAATGAAAATTTGAAGACAATTAAAACCCTTAATTCATTTTGATATTCCCATATCATATTCAGACAGGTTAGAAAAAAAAGAAGATCTATGCAAGTCTACTGAACTGTTGTTCTGAAACTCAGTAATTAATTCTAAAGAGAAAAAAAATCTGAAAGTTTCTATTTCTGGTATGAAACAAAAAGAATTGTATTGCCTATGTTTTGAACGGTACTTTTTACAGGATTCTGGAATAACCTATTAATTTTAAATTCTACCAACCAAAGATGGAAGCTAGCCTTACAGAAAATTCATTCTATAAAATATTTATAAAACTTGTTTATGAAATGACATTATTAGTCTACACTAATTATACTGTACATTTACATAAAAATCATTGATGTAACTATGTTGAATCTATCTAGTTTTCAACAGCAGAACTCATTGCCTTAGCAACCAATTACCATAGCAACTTGTTGCCTTGGCAACAACCGAATTATGAGTCCCAAATATGTAATGCCTATGCATCGTGTACGACTCGTTAACTCATTTTGAATCTTCCTCTTCTAAGAAACTTGATTTTTTTTCTAGGTGTTCTTGTCTGGAATGGAATCTTCAATTACCCTTGCAAGATGGCGAAACAGCCTTAATCTTCCAAGTTGTATGGACATCGTGCGATGTCGCATTCTTTGATGAATCCATCTTTCTTCCTTTAACGTCATTCTTGTCAATCGGTGAATCTTCCCTTCGTGAATTAACAAAGGCAAAACATCTGGCTTGCTCAGAGTCCATAATTTCAGGCGGGCTAAGGTTTTATAGATCTATATCTTCAATGCTCTCGGAAGTTATAAAGAACGGAAATTATAGTAAGTAATGGAAATGATACCTAAATCATAAAAGGATCAGCTAACCTTGCTAATACGTGACTTTGTTTCCATGGAGACCTCTGTTCCCTTTCTCTTTAAACAGCAGAGATAAACTCATTAACCAATTCTTACTAATCTCCATTAAATCTCACTTTTTCTCCTAATATTTTATTTGGTATTAACTGCTAAAATACGCCCATTTAAGTCACTGTGATTGGATTACCACCTGGTTATAGACTTGTTATGAATGTATTATTAGATCGAAAGTTTCATTTGAATTTAATTAGGCATTTTAAAACACATTCCCTGGTTGTTAGCTATTTAACTTACCCGAACATCACTCCGCGGTATATTAAATGTTTTTTTAATTTTTTTTATTTAGCCTCACTTAATGCTGGTATAGCTAATCGAACGATGCTACACCAGGAGTCCTAAACTTTGCCTATCTAGGTATAACTAATATAACATAACACTCCGAAGAACAGCATAATGATTTTCTACTCTCTTTAAAAACTTGTAAGGCCATCATGCCCAGGTGCTAACCTCTACACCACAGGTGACCTCTTATATCCTGAGGTTCTCAAGATGCCCTTCTTCCTCCAGTTTCTTCCTTTCCCAACCCTTTTTTGCTTTGTATCCCAAACGTTTTCTTTAAAACTTGTATTTTAAAAGCTTCATTATATGTTCAAGATATTCTAGTTTACTATTGTTCATCGTCCCTTTTTCCTTCTACATTCTCTCCAGTTGGTCACTGTCTATCTATGATATTTTAAGAATTCCTCTGTAGCGCAACACGTCGAAGGTCTTAAGACTTTTTGTGATGATTCGGCCAACGTTCAGGATTCCATTCCATATTGAAGTATGGAGGAAAATTAAAATGGAAAAAGAAAAACGGTCAGTTTTTACTTTTAAAAAACAACAAGAAAAAGTACTTTTTCTTGTTTTGCTCTAAACAACTAACCAATGCTTCAAGAAAATACCAGTTTTATTTCAGGAGTTTCAACAAAAAAATAATACTTTAAATAATGGGAGTTACTTATTACGCATTGAGACATTTATGTGGGGGGTGGCATTGGATCTTTCCTTATAAAATATCCAGGAAACGAGATAGGTATTTGCCCTTGAGATATTCATCGAAAAAGACATGGAGATGAATCTTGAGATCGTTCAATATGTCAGAACACATTTCATCATTAAGATGTGTCGTGGCTCAAGCTTATCCAAACTATCGACTTCAGTATCCAACGTGTGCACGTACAGCACTATTAGATAATACCAACTACCACCCACAATGTTTTTCCACTACAAAGCACAAGGGTACCAGATTTTCCTCTACAAAACACAAGTAAGGGGGGATTAAAGAGTGGTGGATGTTTCTGGTAATTTATTCAGCACTTGCTAAACAATAAAGAACAATTTATTTTATTTTATTTTTTGTATTAATTTTTATAATTTTGAAACATTTTTGTTTTGAAGAGAAAAGATTTGCCCTGGCCGGAATTCGAACCTGGGTCTTCTGTGTCACCGTCGCAGTGCTCTAAACCACTGAGCTACCAGGGGTCGTATCCCAGTCAGGCAAATCTGGTACCGGGTTAGAATCCCGGTTTAAAAATAAAAAACAATATTTGAAATGCGCCACTTTTAATACCTACTGAATGGAAACTATTTCATATATTTTTTAGAGAAAATGGTTTGTTTTCAGAGGTCTTTAAAATGATTCAGTAATCTCAGACCAACTATTTATACTGTTTTTATTTGTTTAATTTAAATACACTATGCCTTGTAATGATTATTGTATTAGTAAGTAATCACCATCAATTAAGTTTGTTGTTCAAACACTCTGATTTATTTCAAAGAAGTAATGATAAACGATGCGAACGAGCATTCATGATAAACCATATATTAAGGTAATACTTCTATTTATTTTTTTTCTTCATTATTGAAAAATCTGCCACAACTAAGGGCAATAAGTATTAGAGATCTAAAGGTGATCTTAGCAACTTATCTAGGCGCAAAAATAACAGCTGGATAACACATTTTAAACGAGTTTACAATTTCTGATCTACTCTACATTTTATTACAGAGGAACATATTTATGACCACATAAATCTTATTTTATTTTTTTAGAAAATATTTTTATTTATCACGGGTTCGAATCCCGGCCAGGGCAAATCTTTTCTCTTCAAACTAAAAATATTTAAAAATTAAAACAATTAATAAAAAATAATTTGTACTTATCATCTCTCTGTCTATGGAGTTATTTTTTGTCCATTCCAAGTAAATAATGATTTGTTACCCATTATTTAATACTATTACATAGACCTAGAAATACTTATCGCGACTGATAATATTAAGAAACACTTCGAACATTTCATGACTCACTTCCTGTATCCCCAAACTTACTGGTACAAACATTACTGACAGACACGTCACCACAGAATCCGACAAGGAAACGTCTCTGGAGCAGGGATCTACTTCAGAGATTTCAAGCATCCTAGGAATAATCCGTTATTTCTTCTGGTTTCGACCGTATCGTCAAATTCTTTGCCGACGTTTCGCTGGTCATACTGCTAGCTTCCTCAGAGTTTTTTATATTGCCCGTGGAAATTTAAGAGAGTATTAATGCTAGGGTATTGTGTGTGCAGTGTAGGGTATTGCTAAACAAATATTTTATTATCATTATGTTGAATAACTATTAGTTGATTGTATAAATATGTAGAAGAAGATGGTCCGGCTGGAGTAAAAAAAAAATCCTTAAATAGGGATATATTTTTTTATTAGAAACTTTTTTTTTTTTTTTTTAATTATTTTATTGAATTTTACAACTGTAATATATACATCTAGTACAAGGGCTGTATGAATAAATAAATACATGAAAAGACATGTAGAGGCACTACAGAATGGCAGCACTCTAATTACATTTCTATTATAGAAGGTCCCGAGGCCATCTTCTCTTCAGACGCCTAGGAGGATTGTCCGGGATGGAATTGGATGCAAGGATGGAAACCAGTGGGTTTGGATGGGCCTGGAGTTTATTATGGAATGATAGGTATCTGGAATGGGCTAAATCGGTAACATATGGAACGTTCAGGTCATTATGGACGGTTTTATTTGTGACAAAATAAGGAGCGTTTAGGATTTTGCGAAGGATTTTGGATTGCAAGGATTGAATACGAGAGGAATTTGATGGTTTGGTGGAGCCCCATATTAGAAACTTAAGTTTCGACCCGCAATGAAGGTCGACCTATGACCTATCCATACTATTGTCATGTTTATTATTGCCTTTTATAATTATGTTTTATTGTAAGCTAAAATATGTTAAACAGTATAAAAGTCTTCGTTATATTCCAATAAACAGAAAGAAACATTGCCGAGGAAATGATAAACTTAACGCCTAATTATCCATGGCAAATGAACTGGGACGGCTTTGAGATTGGAGGGAGGTCCTTAGTCGAGAATTACTAGATCCGGGATGCCGAGTGTCCTCAAGGATAAGGATCAGACATATTTTGCTCCTGGAAACCCGGGTGAACGTATCCTTAATAAACAGTCTTAAAAAAAAAAATGCTTTTTAAAAGGATCGAAAATCCTTCCTTAGTGCTTAAAATGCATATAGTTATCTTTTTTAGCATATTGTGTCAGAAAACCAGAAATTTCATTAGCTTTAGATTTATAAGGGAAATATTGTGTATTTCCTCATTCAGGAGTTACGTATATTATATATATTTTTTTATAAAAACATTTCTTGTAAAAATGTAAATGCGTATATTGTTGTATATATTTATCCTTGGCTTGTGAAAGCTCTAATGAAAATTAGATAGATAGCATTTAATGTTAACATTTCAAGGTTCAGTTGTCACCATATAGAACAGGATCAAACCAGTTTATACCCTTGTCATATTACGTATAAGACACCGTAAACTAAACCCATTTGATCGAGTGCAGGTAATTATTTTAAAGTTAACTGACTTACATGTTACATTACGTGAACTGAAAAATGAAGTTTTATCACTTCTGCTATCTACCATATGAGGATTCATTCGACTTGTCACTTATAATCTAATGCTTAGTTTCTGAGAGAAAACTTCCTTGGTACTTTGCAAAACGGCCGCCTCACAGTGTTACGATTAGCAGAAGCTAGGTGGAAAAAAGTAATGTGTAAAATTCAAAAATATTTTATTGGAATATTGTAAACAATTCTTCAAAACATAGAAATCTTTTTTTTTTTAAATGTATTTATTGAAATTTACAACTGTATACTGAATACATCAAGTAAATCTAATGAAAGATAAATCATGTCCCATGATAAATGCAAGTTGAGAAACTACCCAGTGGTAATACTCAAATAAAAAGTTCAATTTAGGAGGTCACGAGGCCATCTTCCTTTAAAAACCCTCGGAGGATTATCAGGAATTGAAGAGGTTGGTTGCTAGGTTTGAAACTAATGGGTTTGAGTGGAAATGAAGTTTTTCATGAAGAGATTGATATCGGATTCGGGCCAAATCATCAACAATCGGGACATTAAGGTCATTATGGATTACTTTGTTCGTAACAAAGTAAGAAGCATTGAAGATTTTACGAAGGATTTTGGATTGTAAGGATTGGATACGAGAGGAATTCGATGGCTTACTGGAGCTCCAAAGCTCTATTCCGTTAGTCCAGATGGGTCTAATGATTGTCATGTATATGAGTCTTTTGTAACTAATTGAGAGCTCAGAGCTTGTGTCTAGTAAATGCTGAAGTAGTCTGAAACGGCGAGCTGTTTCTTGTCATTTCAGTCTAGTATGAGGATTCCAAGTTGAGGGTTTGTGTCAAGGTGTAGTCCAAAGTACCGGACCTGTTCTACAGGAATCAGCGAGATGTTATTAAACGATACAGAAGGACAGGAAGTCGTTTGTTTACGACGGAGGGTAGAGGTGATTTGATGAGATTTGTAGGATTTTATTTTAATCCTTCAGTTTTGAAAACTAATTTTCAAGTTCAGTGATATGGGATTGAAGAGTACGGGAAAAACATAGAAATCTGATATCTGTTTATGCTTGGCACACTCCATGTCGTCAGAAATAGGGTCCAAAGTAATGAATTCATAGCAATAGACTAAATTAGTTGAATTCAAAGCTTCATATCAACCGCACAGAATCAAAGAGTTACTAATTTCATATGAATCAATTGTTGAATATCGATAATATATGTACGCATAGGTACTGTTTTTTCAAATTAAAAAAATCTTCTGATAATGAAAATATATTAATTTTTTTGATGGCCGAAGAATTATTCCTTATTTAGAAACTTTGAAGTGAAGATACTGCATTTTACCCATGACATTACATTGACTGAAGCGCCATATTAAATAGTATATTTTAATGTTGTTTGTTTCATTTCTGATTGTTACCCCTAAAACCTCCTTCCTATTTTGATAACCACAACCTTAGTCAGTAGTAGCCTCTCCGTTCATCTTAGCCTGCGGTTAACCTCGCTCCTTACTATAACCTTCCTCCTTATTCCAACCTTACCCACCCTCAATATCGGAAGTATTGTAACAAGCAGTACCAATGCTCTTAGTAATATGTATAACACATTTTAATTATCCTAAAGGACACAACCATCAACTACCAAGGATACCAAATGATAAAATGAGGTGTATTTAAGACTTAAAAATATAGAGCACGAAGCAGGAAATGACATGCGTACTGCAAGTTGAAAACGTGTTGAAGATAATTTTTTTTTTTTTTATTATTTTATTGAATTGTACAACTGTAATATATACATCTAGTACAAGGGCTATATGACTAACTAGATACATGAAAGGACATGTAGAGGCACTAATCTAATAACATTTCTATTATAGAAGGTCCCGAGGCCATCTTCTCTTCAGACGCCTAGAAGGATTGTCCGGGATGGAATTGGATGCAAGGATGGAAACTAGTGGGTAAGGATGGGCCTGGAGTTTATTATGGAATGATAGGTATCTGGAATGGGCTAAATCGGTAACATATGGAACGTTCAGGTCATTATGGATGGCTTTATCTGTGACAAAATAAGGAGTGTTAAGGATTTTGCGAAGGATTTTGGATTGCAAGGATTGAATACGAGATGAATTCAATGGTTTGGTGGAGCCCCATAGTTCAATTCCGTAAGTCCATATAGGTCTTATAAGAGTCACATAAATAAGTCTTTTGTAATTGATATGAAGCTTTTAGTCGGAAGCGTCTAGCTGTTTCTTGTCTTTTCAGTCTTGTGTGAGGGTTCCAAGTAAGACGTTTGTCTAAGTTGAGTCCTAGGTAGCGAATCTGTTCAACAGGGATAAGTGGAGTACTATTAAAGGATACAGTAGGACAGGAAGTCATGGGTTTTCGGCGAAGGGTAAAGGTAATTTGATGGGAAGATAATTTAAAAATATATATTTTAATTTGGTAATATAGATGAACTTGTTTTCACTAATCTTAAATACTTTTAATGAAAAGTAATCGATATTAATTGTGACGTCGAAGAAACAAATAAAAATCAGAAGAGCGATGGCCATGAACGTTCACTTGAGATGACGTGAACGTTATGTCCTCCCAACTTAACGTATTAACTTTAATTACTTTTTTTTTACATCATTTAACTTCTGACTTTTCCACTTGGAACATTGAATAGTGATAATAAATTATTATACTAATATGAACACTGAAAAAAAAACAACTCAGGGTCGTAGAACATTTAGATAAATCACTTAGAAAACAACCTATAGTTCTTATTTTCTTTATTCTCATTATTCACAACAGCGTTACATTGCAATTTTGATATCAATTTTTTTCTGTAATCGTTTGAGCGTATAAAAGAAAAATTAAATGAATAAGTGAATCAGCTGTTTTATAGGACATTGGCTGTTTTATCTTCCTACAGGATGCCCGGGCAACAGGTAACAGTGAACTACGCAAAATTTCCTTCTTAATCTTCTTCTTCCCATGGCTCTACAGCCCTTGCAGGACCCTGGCCTCCGCAACAACGCCTCTCCAGTCCTCCCTGTCTGATCCCCATCCTCTGCAGATCGTTCTCTACATCATCCAGCCATCGCAGCCTGGGCCTTCCTCTTCTTCTTTTGCCTCCTGGTTTGCCATATAATAGCTTCTTTGGGTACCTATCTTCTCCCATTCTTTCTACGTGCCCAAGCCATCTTATATGTGTAGATTTAATAAAGGTGACTAGGTCTGGTGCATTGTATAGGTCCTGAAGCTCTCTATTATTTCTATACCTCCATTGGCCTTCATTACATACTGGCCCAAATATCTGCCGAAGCACCTTCCTCTCCCAGATCTGCAGCATCTTTTCGCATTCCTGTGTCAGGACCCACGTTTCACAAGCGTATGTAACAATCGGTCTTAGGATTGTTTTATAAATCAATAATTTTGCCCTCCGTGACAAGTTTCGAAATCTTAATGCTTTATTGCAGTGCAAAGAGACATCTGTTCCCTGCTGAAATTCTTAATACAAAATTCATAAAGGCTGGATATGAAGTGCAAAATAATAAACTATATTATTTCTGAGGAAGGCATCGGACTCCTCCCTGTACCATTACAAACAATGAACGGGTATGGGGTTCAGTACATGGTAGAGACTGCACTGTTTCATGGACAACGGTTCTGCAAGGACTTCTCCTAGGTCACGCTCAACCGCAAGATTCCCCCCCCTTATTTTGGGTACCCTATTTTTATAATATTTTATAGAGGCTGGGTGAACCCCAGGAGGGTCCTAGATCCTATATGATCCATCTCCGACTTCAAACAGACTAAATAAAAGTCTTGCCCGCAGCGGGATGTGAACCAGGATTTCCGGCATGGCAACTCAGTGCTCTAGCTCTGAGCCGCTCCGCTCCCATATTAGTGCCACCTACTGTAATACAGGCACCCACAAAAATAGGGTATCTTTATACTCATTAAAAAATCTAACGGCAGTAAAAAAAAATATTGTAAGGATATTTAAAATAATCTGGAGCGGGGTAGGTCACTTTGTTGAAGGCTGAGTTGCTCTAAATAAAATTGACTGTAGGATTTTCAGACCCTCCTGGGGCTCATCCAGTGTCTATAAATTTGGGGGAAACCTGACGCTTGATCTAAGACAAATCACCTCTCAGCACAGCACTTGTCCTAGAAAACGTACATTATCTACCTTGCACTTGGTTTTAATGGAACAGGTTTATTTATTTAAGATAACTAGAAAATTGAGTTTCTCAAAATAAATGTGAAGAGCCTGATCCCATTTTGTTTTCATTTCTTTCTAAGTAAGAATTATTATTTTTCGAAGGAACGTATGGGAAGACTTGATCTAACTTCTAATGCATATTGAGTCTCTATAGCCTAGCTCAGTTTCCAAAAATGTACGCGTAATGGTTGGAGTTCTGTTACCTTACATCCTCATTCTAAAACCTTAGATTTTGATAAAACCGCTTTTAGAAACCAGAATACATTGAATATTGTTTGTAGTACGTATTCCAGTTGAACAGACAACTAGCTTTCTTTTAAATGAATCGTTCTTGAACTGTTGAATGAACTACTGAAACTATCCTTGTAAAAACCTTGTTTCTGTTACCTGATAGGTATGAAAGTATGAAAGTAAGGAAGGTACTCCATCATTATATATATAATTAATTTATCATTGCAGACATATTGATATATTTACACTTGAATCTCTTTACATATATCAACAAGTACACGTGACTATTAAATCCTTTCTACAATTCCCAGCGTTTCCTAGGCGCTTACTCGATAAAAACATACAACATTATAATGTTTTATTCAACTCGTAGGAATTCCAAAGCAAATAAACAAAATCAAGATAAATGAAATGAAACACACATACACATACGTGTATGCGTGCGTGTGTTTTTATTATTGTGTAAATAGTTACTACGGGAACATAACAATTTTTTTTTTAAATTATACTACGCATCTAGTTACCATTCACTTTTTTTTTATAAATCCTTGAGCAAGTAAGGAAACTGCCCATTCACAATGAATTTATATGAAAGTAGTCGAACCTTTGTTGTTCTCTTCAGCTACAAGCTACAACAATTACTAATTTTTTTTTCTCTTTATATATTTATCCACAACTGTCAAGTAAAAACAATTGGCAATCAGCAGATTGGGTATCAGAAAAATGAAACAAACTTGAGAAGCATGAAGAAGAACAGGACCCAGCGGTAGCTCTCCCTTGGCTTGATTTAATTTCCTATAGTAACAAATCCCTCATCCACATTCTTTGTAGTCTCCTCCTAGTGTTCTCTGGCATGAGAGTCGCGGCCATTTGTTGTATTAATTGGTTTGGGTGTACGTGTAGTTTTTCTTGAAAGCTTTCGTATGTTTGTATTATTTACATACCAAGGTGCTTTTGTGACAAGTCTGAGTACTTTTTATTGGAGAAGGTTTCTTGTCGTTTTCTGTGAGTCTGTAACAATTACTACTAAACTATGATAAGTAAACCTGTACATCGGTCAATGATTTAAATGTTCAATATTTCTAAACTGAAGGATAAATTGAAAATATCTTTCCAGAATCTCATTTAATCCCTCTGAAAACGTTGGACGACTTCTACATACCAATTAATCATTCTTTACGAATGTTAACAATCTAATACCGGAAGGAACGTGCTCTAACGTGTTAGGGCCTTTCAAGGAAGCGGAAATAGGCGAAAGAAGTAGCTTGGAGAAGGAATGGCCGCTGGACCAAAGGACGAAGAACCAACTGTGGCAATCCCTAATGATCCCTTTCCTTCCAAGGACCTTCCTTCAAGGAAAATACTATCAATTATTGTGAATTACGGGTAAATGATTCCTCGTACGGTACTTGTTGAAATAAGCACTAAGTTGTACATTAGCCGAGAGAACTAGTTGGCCAATCAGTATTTCAATTTAAAGGCGTAATTTGACCAAAGCAGTATTTAAGGACCGTTTAAACGGTGATAGTTCCAAGTATATTAGTAACCATGGCAAAAGTTAACTACCCCTTCTTATCTAGTTTCCAGCCTAACCTAACATAATCATAATCACCTGTTATTAGCAGTAATTATATTTATCAGCTGTTTTGATTATTTATGAAAATGAAATCAATTTTATAATGTATTTTTATTTATTGTTCTTTTGACGGTGATTATTTTTAAATATTTTTATTTTGAAGAGAAAAGATTTGTTCTGGCCGGGATTCGAACCCCGGTCATCTTGCATCTCTAGTGCAGTGCTCTAAGCACTGGGCTGCCAGGGCTCGTATCCAAGCCAGACAAATCCGTACTCTTCACCGATCCTATATCCCCGTGTTCTCGCAATTTTTGCGATGTATACACAGGGAAGAATGTTAATTGAACATTACTTCAATTGGGATCTTGTTGACTTACGTCTATATATAATTTATAATTTATTATTATCAATTGTTATTTTGATGGTGATTATTTATAAATTTTTTTTTTTGAAGAGAGAAGATTTGTCCTGGCCAGGATTCGAACCCGGGTCGTCTGCATCTCCGGTGCAGTGCTCTTAACCACTGAGCTATCACGGGTCGTATCCAAGCCGAAGCTATTCTCTTCACCGATCCTATATCCCAGTGTTCTCGCAATTTTCACGATGTATACAAGGGAAGAATGTTCATTGAACATTACTTTAATTGGGATCTTGTCGGCTTTCTTCTATATATTATCTATTAGGGGCCCACCCCAGCTTTGCTCGGGTAATAAGGCGTATTATTCCTACATAATTTGTCTGTGTAATGTTTTTTTTTTATCACGTACCGGCCACTAAGGACCACGTGAATATCATTGGTTTGGCTTCTTTGGAAGTCTTGATTTTCTTCCTTCCCATTTCAGCTAATTTACTTTATTATATAGAAATAATAAAAATAAAAACAAAACAAAATATTTCTTTATATAAGAATTTATTATCTTGCACGTTAGATAACTCGGTGAAACCCATCGATATTCCAACCCATTTACATAAAACTTCAATAAATTATATACCTAAACCTTCCTGGTGAATCACTCTATCTATTGGTGAAAACCGCATGAAAATCCGTGCAGTAGTTATTGAGTTTATCGCAAACAAACGCGGCCGAGGACTTTGTTTTATAATATGTATAGGTAATTTATTTTTATTAATTGTTATTTTGATAGTAATGATTTATAAATATTTCTGTTTTGAAGAGAACGGATTTGTCTGGCTTGAAAACGACCCCTGGTAGCTCAGTGGTTTAGAGCACTGCACCGGAGATGCAGACGACCCGGGTTGGAATCTCGGCCAGTACAAATCTTTTCTCTTCAAAACAAAAATAATTGAAATTAATTTTATTTATTTCTTGGAGTTAACTGTATAAAACACTATATAATTTCGTTTCTAAGAACCAAGGGGGCAGCCCTGTCTTTTATTGACCAACCCCCTTAATAAAAATCTTCATTTAATTGTAATACAAGATGCACTTAACGTTTTTGTAGATGTATGTACATCGATATTATTCAAGAAATTGAAGGTCAGTTTAATACTTTTTAAATAATTAAATACTTAAATGCCTACTTAGTAGATTTTCCATTAAATATGATTTTTTTTAAGTTATGTTTTATAAATATAAAAACAATTTATATTTTATAAGAAGACTGTTTTAATCTTATTTCACTGCATTCTCTGCATTGTAATAACTGCTCTAAAATCGAAATATCGGTATATAAGATGTAATTTGGTTTATTTTTTAAATCGACACCCTTTCTGTAATCCTCAACTTCTCAAATGGTCAGATCCTTATCGGAGATTTGTAAGCAAAAACTGAAGTTTAGCTTAGCAAGGTGACGTTTTCCGTAATGCATTTTAAAAAAATATATTTTTAACTAAAAGATAAAATTATTAGAATCTACTAGCTAACTTGTATTCCTTGCAACTGTTTGTTCTATATGGCTGCCTGAAAACGCCTTCGTCAAATCCTTTCACCTCTTCTGATTTTGTTTCTTTTTATGGCAAAGTTCCTCAAATGGTTAATCCAAGGTGAGCTATAAGCGCTAAGTAAGATTTGGCTTGATTTTAAAAAATATCAATAAATTGTCTGTATTTTCCTGAAATTAAGAGGCCATGACCAACCAATATACTACATTCTTGTTTTAGATCAACACTATTTGGAGTGTAGGTTTACTATGGATCTTTATCTGTTATCAATATGAGTAAATATCTAACCATACTTAAAACCATGGTTATATTTTTTCTAGTTGTAAAAATTGTTAATTTTCTAGGAACCGAAAGATTCCAATCAAAGCCTTTAATATCTCAAAAATAAGTTTCAACTAACCAATCCAGGTACTATAAGTATTTAAAACGAAAAAAATTCATTTATAATACTTACATTCCTAGTACTTCCTACTTGCATCAGGATAAAAAAAAAGAGACAAAACATAAATATATTTTTGGTAGTTAGCCATGCAGACACCAATGCCGCTTTCTTGTAAAATGTGTGATAGTTAGCATTGTAACATTACTTACTGTCGTGGCAGTATTATTGCTTTGTCAGGCTTCATGTGACAGTTTATAGCAGATAATGATATAACTTCTACTCCCATACGTGACAGTGAGCTGTCGCACCCTTATCACCTTGTCAACTATTTTAGTGATCGCGGGAGAAAACTTCTTCCTTTTCTCCCTCCCTTAGTGCCTTTCAGCGTAGGGGCGCATTTATCCAGGCCTGCCAATCCTCCCGATTAGCATGCACAACCCAGACCATGGGATGGGTCGAGTACCGCATACTGAAACCAGTTGTTGTCACCCAGGTTTCGCGATGTCAGCATCAGAACTGGATTTAGAATCCGAATCAGAAGATGAAGAAGTGGTTGTATTATATTCGTTAGTGAAGGGGAGAAGTAAAAATATTTATATAGCTGGGAGGAAAACCTGTTCAGCCTGTTTCAGGAAGTGTTTTTTAAAATAGTTTTGGCTCACCCGGGAGCAGTTTAGTGAATTACATGAACTCATTAAGATTGACATAACTGGAAAAGAATGCAACAGCCAGAAACCAATAGGGAGTCAAGAAAAGTTAGCATCATATTGTCGGCAGGACTAGTGTCAAATAGAGCGGGATGGCTCTGGACGATTTCTATTAACTTTTCGATCTCCATTTAGAAAGCACAATGGAACCCACGCCCACGTAATCTGTGCGGAGAGGACAAACGTTTACACGCGTGGATCCCAAGAGACTAGGCTAGCCGTGGGCTGGGTCCTATGTGCGCCAGGCCTAACGGAGGGCTTATTCCATCCAGTGTTTTGCCCCTGAACTTAAAATTACAACGTTTTGACTGATATTACTTTCATTTTTGTTATTTGTTACTTTTTCTAGAATTAGTTATATATTATGAAAATACTTTTTTGGTTTTGCTTGGTTTTTCAAACCAGGGTACTCATATATTATATGTTTTAATATTGTGTTCAGTTGTTGTACATCCATTATTATTCGTATGTAATTGTCATCAGGTTTTACTATCAGTATATAGACAAGGGCATTTCCACACTTCTACATTCTCCAATGGACTCCATCCACTAAGTGTCAAAAGAATTCGCTCAAGATAAATCCAACTTGTTTCTTACATTATAAACTATACTTATAAACTTGTTGATTTTTCGTGTTTTTTAAAATTGTTTTTATTGATTATTACCATTTTTCCCAAATTAAGAATAATGAAGGATGCAAAGTTTGAAGGTTTACAAATTCTGGTATTGTAAAAAACTAAAACAGAAAAAGATTTATTTTTATAAATCATTTTGAGGTTAAAACCTTGGCTATTAAATATATCATATGGAGGAAACGGAAATATGCTAATATGCTAAAGGCCTACCTTGGACACACCTCTCTAGATTGGAAATAGATCAAACGAATCCTGCCAACATTTTTGATAATAGTTCCAGAGTATATATGTACATTTTCGAATGTTTTTATTGTTATCAAACCAACAAAATATTATTTGATATATATATATATATATATATATATATATATATATATATATATATATATATATATATATATATATATATATATATATATATATATATAACTATCTGAAATAAACGTTTCCTCTATTCTCAACTTAAAAAGTTCTCCAATAAAGATTTAAGTATTTGTTTATTTAACTGTATTGCTTTTTAACCTTAACTTTTAAATGTAAGTTGGGGTAACTATTCCGAAGGTTGTCGCTTCGAGTTGAGTCACAGCAAGTTTTAACTTTTCATTCGTTTCCGTTTTAATATTTTCTAAAAATAAAAGTTATCATGAGCTTCAATATGGAAAAGAGGGTGTAATTATAGGAAATGTGCATACTTCTGTAATCATTTCATCTATATATCGTCAATACTTCGAAATGTTAGTTGAAACTTGTACTTCACGATGAAATGATTACCGAAACCTACTCATTACCCATAATTACAGTCTCTTTCCCATACTAAAACTCATGATAAGTTGTATTTTTGGAAAATATTAAAAGGGAAACGAATGAAAAGTTAATACTTCTGACTCGACCCGAAGGGACAACCTGCGCAACAGATACCGAAAGAAGCTCTGAAGCAAAAGTTTTTCTGATCCTTCGATGGCTCTTGTAGGTATTTATACTTTGGACCCGTATTTAAATCATATATACAATTATACTTGACTAGCTATTTATTCTTTTGACATCGCCCAAAAAAATCGTCACCTTGGTAACAAATATCTAACGATATATTCCAATGGCATCGTTCAGCAGGTTAAATAGACATATCTATTCCGACAAACAAGGGCTATTGATAGAGGAAAGTTTATTTATAAACGAATATCAAATTTACTAAGTTAACATTTTCCATGTATAAATGCTTACGAAGATGAGCATTTTCAAAAGGTCAAACCTTGGCCGATATCTGCTCATTAGTAAGACAATAACCACCGAATGATGTAATCAAGTCATTGATCTCATTTGTCTCAAGTTGTTCTTCTCCTTTAGGAAACATTTGAACGCACGTTCGCGAATATCTTGATATTCTTTGTTTTGTTTTAAATATATAAACAAATGTGGTGCGAAAAGCTAATCACACAATTTTTACTTACAATACTACTTGAAATATCTAAAAAAATTAAATATTAATTTTTAAATCCTTTCTTCATCATTCAGAATTTCCTGAAAAAATGTATTTTTAAATAAATAATTTAAAATAGAAATGGTAATTATTCAGCAGGTTGTCGCTTCGAATTGAGTTACAAGTTTTAACTGTTTATTCGTTTTATTTTTAATATTTTTCAAAAATACAAATTATCGTGAGCATGGAAAAGAGAATATAGTTATGGGTAATAAGTAGATTTTGATAATCATTTAATCAACAAATAAAAATTTCAACTAACATTTCAAAGTATAAATGCTATATGTTTGTTGAAACGTTCACTTCTAGATGAGATGATTGCTGAAGTATACACATTTCCTGTAATTACATTATCTTTTCCATACTAAAGATCAGGATAAATCGTATTTTTGGAAAATATTAAAAGGGAAACAAATGAAAAATTAAAACTTGTGCCTCAATTGGAAGCGTCAACCTGCTGAGTAATTACCTCACAAATTATTGAGCAAATCAATCACTTATATTTATCGACAATATTTTTTCTAATATCTTCTACTTTCCAAAGATATATTATACGTCTTTTTTTCTTTTTTTTTTAAATTATTTTATTGAATTGTACTACTGTAATATATTCATCTAGTACAAGGGCTGTATGAATAAATAAATACATGAAAGGACGTGTAGAGGCACTACCCATTGGCAGCACTCTAATTACATTTCTATTATAGAAGATCCCGAGGCCATCTTCTCTTCAGACGCCTAGGAGGATTGTCCGGGATGGAATTGGATCCAAGGATGGAAACTAGTGGATTTGGATGGGCCTGGAGTTTATTATGGAATGATAGGTATCTGGAATGGGCTAAATCGGTAACATATGGAACGTTCAGGTCATTATGGATGGTTTTATTTGTGACAAAATAAGGAGCGTTTAGGATTTTGGATTGCAAGGATTGAATACGAGAGGAATTTGATGGTTTGGTGGAGCCCCATAGTTCAATTCCGTAAGTCCATATAAGTCTTATAACAGTAACATAAATAAGTCTTTTGTAATTGATCTGAAGCCTTGAGCGTTTGTCTAATATGTGTTGAAGTAGTCGGAAGCGTCTAGCTGTTTCTTGTCTTTTCAGTCTTGTGTGAGGGTTCCAAGTAAGACGTTTGTCTAAGTTGAGTCCTAGGTAGCGGATCTGTTCAACAGGGATAAGTGGAGTACTATTAAAGGATACAGTAGGACAGGAAGTCATAGGTTTTCGGCGAAGGGTAAAGGTAATTTGATGGGACTTTTTGGAATTGATTGATCTACGCTCCAATGCAGAGGAGACAACATCCACCACACGATGACATTGCTGGATATTATACATCTTAAATAATAATCTTATATTTGAACAGGAGAAAATATTCCTCATTACATGTAATCAATTGTCGATGTTTGTTATTTAACTGTGATAAATATGATGGAATAAAATTGTTTTGAAAAATGCTGCTGACTTTTTTCTGAAAAGAGCCTTTCTGACTCTTCGGTCGAGACTAATCATTTATATTTTGGACTCCTTGTTTTAATGATGGAAGGAGAAAAACGATGTTAACAAGCAACATTGTATTTTAAAAACAACCAACATTCTATTTTCAATTGACATCAATCATATGTTTAAATAGGCAAACTTATTCCTACCAAGATGCACCGATGATGAGTGGCTAATCATCAAAGTTTCCCTAGTTTATATTCAGATATTTTTTATTAATCTCTAATAAAAAAATACTGTTGCCATTTTGAAAAAGAAAAAAAAAAAGAAATGCTTGTAATGTTTTTTTTTTCAAATTGTTAAATCAATGTGTAGTAAATTAGTTTTATTACCAGCTAATCAGACAAAGCTTAATTGGTGGATTTTCAAAAGACTACTTTCAAAGTTCTTTTAATTTTATTAATCTGTAATAATTAACTTTCACTCATGATTAGTAGTAATAAAAATGGATAAATATAAATAAGGATAATTGATAGTTAAGTAAAAGAAAATTATTTTCTCAGGCTGAAAAAATTATCATAAATTAGAGAACTGCTATAGATGTATATAATAATCTACTTTTACTAAAGAGGTTTACTTCCTTATTAAATGATATTTTTATTTATTAATACATAAGTGGAAAAATTCCAACTAAAAACCTTAAGTCTCTAAACTAAAACAGGAAATTAAAAATACCTGTCCAATATTTCGCCTATTCAGGCATCCTCAGGGCAGAAAGAGAATAATAGCAAACCAAAAGATGAATAATGCACCCAAAAAACACACATCCCACCACCTCCAAGGCTCAAATGCAACTACTGAATCATAGGGAAGGTTACTAGATTGCAAGCTGGCTAAGGTTAGATAAAAACAGCTGATAAATACACCAGATTTGAAACATCAATATACATTCACCAAACCCCCCAAAAAAACCCAACAGGAAAACAAAATAAAATTAATAATAGTAACAAACAACACAAGAACAGAAGACAAAAAACTATATGAAAAAATGAAAGTAAAAGTGCAAGAAAAAAAGAGAATTTATAAAAAACCAGTGGACTGGGGGATTTGGTGAATGTATATTGATGTTTCAAATCTGGTGTATTTATCAGCTGGTTTTATCTAACCTTAGCCAGCTGGGAATCTAGTAACCTTCCCTATGATTCAGTAGTTGCATTTGAGCCTTGGAGGTGGTGGGATGTGTGTTTTTTGGGTGCATTATTCATCTTTTGGTTTGCTGTTATTCTCTTTCTGCCTTGAGGATGCCTGAATAGGCGAAATATTGGACAGGTATTTTTAATTTCCTGTTTTAGTTTAGAGACTTAAGGTTTTTAGTCGGAATTTTTCCACTTATGTATTAACATTTATTTGATGTCTCTGTTGAGCATTCCCTTTTTCAATATATATTTTGTGGAAAAACCATAAGTCCACTGGTTTTTTATAAATTCTCTTTTTTTCTTGCACTTTTACTTTCATTTTTCATATAGTTTTTTGTCTTCTGTTCTTGTGTTGTTTGTTACTATTATTTATTTTATTTTGTTTTCCTGTTGGGTTTTTTGGGGGGGGGGGGTTGGTGAATGTATATTGATGTTTCAAATCTGGTGTATTTATCTAACCTTAGCCAGCTTGCAATCTAGTAACCTTCCCTATGATTCAGTAGTTGCATTTGAGCCTTGGAGGTGGTGGGATGTGTGTTTTTTGGGTGCATTATTCATCTTTTGGTTTGCTATTATTCTCTTTCTGCCCTGAGGATGCCTGAATAGGCGAAATATTGGAAAGGTATTTTTAATTTCCTGTTTTAGTTTAGAGACTTAAGGTTTTTAGTTGGAATTTTTCCACTTATGTATTAACATTTATTTGATGTCTCTGTTGAGCGTTCCCTTTTTCAATATATATTTTTATTTACTTTAAAATATTCAAAGTGTTTCAATTTTAAATTCATCAGATCTTTTCTTGTTTTTTTTTATTTTGTCCTATGTACAAAAAAATTTTTTTTACAGAAAATAGGAAGAGGTGATAACTTTTTTCAAATCTTTGTGTATTCTGATTGAACATATACTACAACTATAATAAATAAGAAGCATGGCCAATTCATTAAAAATAACTTAATAAATTTAATATTCAATTAAAGATTAACTGAATTCATAAATAAAACAATCAGAAGACAGAATGCACGTGTTCAGAAAACATTAGCTATGACTGTGAATTACCCCAAAAATGAAAAAAGAATAGTGACCAATATATATATTTTTTCTATCCTATTTCACTTGATGCATATATTTTGCCTTCTCACTTCAAAATTGTGTTTTTTTTAAATAAAAGATATCCTGTTATTGTTCTCTCCTTTCATTTAAGTATTCATTCTCAGTAACTATGTATTTCTTTTTCCTTTAACTTCCGATTATATTTAATCACTCATAGTCATCAATATATAAATGTTATAAATATATATATCACTACAATATTTTCCTCATTTTACCCATGGGAATTTTAAGAGTTATTATTTTACCACTGTGTGCAAGTTTCACAAATGGCATTCTCGCATCCTGCTCTTACATTAAATGAGGAGGCACCATCTGTAACTATGGTTCATATCCAATAAAGTTTTAGGAATATTAAGTATTTTTATTGTGTGAGAATACATGGATTTAGGAGGAAACTAATTATAATGATTCATAACATAACCATAGCATGTTTTAAATTAATTTTATTATGTCATTGCCAAGCTTCAGTTTATATCATTAAATTTATTATCATTATCAAATTACATAAATTTATTTATATAACGTTAAGTAGCACATCGTACTCCTAAAAATTGGGGGAACGTGATGGATAGTTGTACCCTCATGGTATTTATTATAAGTAGTAATTGTTAATACTTCAATAAAATATTCCTGTTTTTATTTTATTTATAGTTCACATTAACCCTGGTATTTGGCAACAAAAATTAAAAAAAGTTAACATTTGTTACGGTGATGAATAAATATAGATATGGGATTAATAATAATATATTTAATTTATGAGAACAGGGTCAAAATAAAACAATTCAAAACCTGTTTAGAGAAGTTAATAGAGGGAATACACTCCTACGAGTTTTAGTTAGAGATAATATTTTGTATGTTTGTGTTTAAAGACGTAGGGTCATCAGTGCAAATGGTTTGCTCAGGTTAATATTATTTATTACAAAGTACTGGAAAGGTAGATTTATTTATAAAAGTATTTTGAATAAGTGCAATTTAAAATTGAAGATGAATGTGTGACGTTTCAACAATTTAATCTCAGAGATCAATTTCTGAGCACGGAGGTTTATCTTATAACGGTGTTTAAAAAATGAAATATTATAGACATTTTTTTTCTTAATTTAGAAAGACATAATTGGTAAGAAATTGAGGGAATTTATAAATACAATGTACAAGTTTATGAAGCGAAATTTGATATGAACATATTTCAATCATTTTAATATACCAAATCTTAAAAAATGTTAGTTTAATGTTTTTCTCATTAATTTGAAATGACACATTAAATGTTTACAGCAGAAGTTTTAATTGTTGTTTTTAGAAAATTCAAATACATAAAAAATAAGAAATGTTAAATAAATAAATCAATTATTGCATCAGACAAGTAGTTAAAGAAACAAGTAAATTTCATTGCGACTATTTTATTTTTTGAATTATTTATGTCTTTTACAAATTTATTTTTCTTGTTACTTTCACTTATCAATGTGATATGTATAGTAAGGAAAAGTTTTGCCACCAAGAAATATTTTCAACCTGATTTTTTCAACTTTCAATAGAAATACACTTTTAAAGCACCCCAGTCCAAATGACAAGGTCTCACAAAATGGGCTTATATAGAGTTTATGCGGCCATTATATATAAAAAATGAAGACATATAAAACAGAAATTAATTATTTAGGGTCACTAAATGCATACAACATCTCAGTAGCTTTTATAATGAATTCAATAGACTGAAATTGCAACATTTCATTGGTTTTACACATTTTGACTAAATAAAACATATAAAAACTATATTCCAACAATACATTATATATAATGTAATGGAAAAACTGAAGATTTTAGAACAAGAAAAATACATAAGGTATTGTAAGTTAATTGAGAGTGACAAAAAAAAAAAAAGAAAAAAGTTATAGTTCTACTAATAATTTCTATTTTTATAATATTTAAATGAAAAATAAATGTTTCTAGGGAAACCAAATTTTCTGTCTATCTGGTGCAAAGGACATTCCATACCTATAACAATACAGTGGCCTGAGAGATGTTTCAAGGAGAAATGATCCATTTCTTTATTGGGAGGCTTGTAGGCGCATGGCAGATCAGTTGTTGGCATTGGATAAAAAAACAAAAAAAAACAAGAAAACCTAGTTTCAAAATGAAATTCCTATGGAATTTCAATTGAATCTTAAAAAAATTATTTGAAGTAATGGTTGTTAGTGGAAATTTTTCTATATTTTTAATTATTTTGACTGCTTTTATAGTCTCTTTCTAGGTTATTTTAAAAATCTTGAAGTTAAAACATTTTGCTACTATGAAGCCATTTGAAGTCTTAGAGAATGTTTAGACCTCATATTTCTTAATGCACTTCCACATAAAATTGATTAGTAATTCCCAAAGATTTATTCTTTACAAAATAATTATTGAATTTACTCAGCTTGTAACTTCTTTTTTACAAAAACTGCACATACAGAGAAAAACCTATACTATAGCTCAGCCCATGCAATAGATATCAGAATATATTCATTCTTATAAAAATGAAAATTTATATAAATTTTCAATTTTCAATTATCAATAAAACATAAACCATTAAAAAGAATACTAAAAGATAATTTCTCTATAAATGTATACCAATTATAATAGCAATTAATAAATAAAAAGCTTGTATGTTAAAAGATACCAGGAAGAAATAGTTTAATTTATATTTTTAGCAAAAAATATTAAATCTATTAAACATAAAAATATTAATATATTGTTAATAGCATACCCATAATAGTATATAACAACTAAGACTAATAAATATCTATTAGTCAATACATCATTTTTTATAATCAGCAACTCAGAGAAAAGTTTATGCTACAGATAATAAAAGAGACAAAAATATTTTGTTTTAAACACAAAAGTTTATTGATATGTTATAATTTTTTTCCCCAAAAGTAAAACAACAAATAAATATTCAAATCAGGCTAAAAGTCCCTAAACTAAGCTCCAAATATTTAAAGCAAACTGTTTTTTGTGTGGAAGATTCAATGTTAGATGTTAATGTTTGTTTGTGTTTAAAGGCGTAAAACCCTTAGGTCATTAGATGCTAATGTTAAGTTCAATAGTTAAATCAATATAATTTGTATTAATGTTTTATTATGTCAAATTATCAAAAGATTTCTTTTTTAGATAAATCAGACCAAAAAATATTTAGTATCTTTTAACTTATCATAGCAGTCTAATAGTGATTATTTATTTAAAGTACGAATATACAACCAATGCAAAAGAAGCCTGATACGAATTTCTTACAGTTCATTAAAAGTTTTGGCGAGAAACTTTTTTTTCTTATTTATAAAAGTTATGGTATAGGTAGTTCCTATTAGAACATTTTAAATATATTTTTTCTGATACATCTTCTTCAATCATAAATTTCTTTTAATCGATTTAAACCGGTCAAATACACACATGGGGGGGGGGTTGCCACGAGAGCGAAGGCATTCGCTAATAAGTCATTCTTGTATATTTTATATCGCTCAAAAGTATTATTTATTTTGTTTAAATAAAAAAAAAAAGGATGTTTCAGACAACATATTTGTTAAACATTTCTCCTAGAGAGTAAAGAGCAATCTCACAACTACTACCTGACAAAGGAGTATGAAAAGAACCTTATCATTGATATCCTTTGTGGGACGAACCTAATGCTAATGACTATTCTCCATATTTAATTCTGACAAAAATGTTGGGTAGAACAAGAACTTATAAAATGAATAGAGACCGCAGTTATTTTTTAGTTCTGAAAAAATAGTAGGTACTTGAGTATATAACGCACGGCACTAGCAGGCCAATGTTCTGCGCATGCCCCAGCGGTTACATTTTATAACAGTTACATTTCTACCAGTTACCTTGGATAACCTTACATTTTTGACAGACATCATTGTTTGTTTACTAGTCTGTTCGAGCGTTGTTGTGTTTGTTGTTCTTTGTTAATAATACAAGATAATGTCGATATTTTGTTGTTTGGTGTTTCTTAGTTATACGACAATGCTTATTTGGGATTTGGCAAGAACCGAGGAAGATGCAATTCATTTTTGCCAGGAGAAAAACATTTTGCAGAAAAATAGGAAATGTAGGGATAGAGACTCTTTTCAATCCATGTTGAACTGTATAGCAACCCATTTTCCACCGAAATGCGATTGAATGTTAAGTTTTTAAATAATTTTTTGAATTTTAAATATTTTATATATGTTGCATTATTTTACATCCTACACTTATTATTTATGATTAAATATACTTATTATTTATTTATTATACTTTATACTAGTTTTAGATAATTATTTTAATTTTAAATCGTTTATATATTGGAGTATTTATTGATCTCATTATTTTATTTATTTACATTATATACCAAATTATTTTATTATATGTTATATATTCAATTATATTGTTATTACTTCGATTTATGTATTTCCATTATTATTACTCTATTTATTGATCTCGTTATTATATTTATTTACATTATATACAACATTATTTTATAATATGTTATATATTTAATTATATTGTTATTACTTCGATTTATTTATTTCCAATATTATTACATTCCTATTTTGATTTGAATCTGAGATCGCCTCCCTTCGGATATTTTGAAGAGAAAAGATTTGCAAACGAGTACCTGACAACGCTCAGGTCATGGACCGCCATTTTATGCCTCCAATAAGGAGGAAACCATATATATATATATATTCACGCTTATTATTTTTTTTATTCCCCTTTGAGGTGATTTGCATTAGAATTAACTCTATAATTAAATTTTAAAAAACCTGACTAAAAGCTATTGAGAGGGTCTAATAATTGGCTGTAGCTAGAAACAGACCAAGGACAAATTCTAAATTATTGGAAACCAGACCGGACCCTTAGTCCAGTTTTCGATCTCAAGTTCACTACCGCAGTCAAATTCCTTCCTTTTAAATTATTCCGGAAGTTCTGTCGTATTTTTTTTTCTTTTTTACATATTTGTTCAATGTCTTGTTATCTACGTAAATCTGGAACATTCTAAAATATTCAATTAAAAACAAGGATTTTATGGTAATTTGTGTTTAACTTACAAGGTCAAATCCCATTCGCCTAATTGACCTAATTGAAAGTTGACCTATTTATAATTTATTAAAATGTTAATTAAAACTACCCTAAGATATATACTGATGATAGTTGCTATGGTAAAAGGCATAGCGAATCGGAAGGCTCGATGGCGATTCCACAAATTCTGCCTAAGATCCATAAGATAATAACTATAACGTAATCCTCCCAACTACGCCTCGGTCTACACCTGGGAAGTTTACCAGTCGGCTCATTATTTACTAACTTGTTTGTAATTCGTTCGTTGTAAGAAGATCTTTATCTTCGCGAAACTAACACTTCAGGTATATTGTTCGGGTAGATATAGTTAAGACATGTACTGAAAAACAAATATTTACATTAGTTATTTTGATGTTGATTATTTTTTTAAATATATTTGTTTTGAAGAGGAATGATTTTTCTTGGCCTGGATTCGAACCCGGGTCGTCTGCATTTCCGCCGCAATGCTCTAAGCCACTGAGCTACCAGGGGTCGTATCCAAGTTAGATAATCCATTTTCTTCAACGGTCCTATATCCCCGTGATCTCGCAATTTTTGCGATCTATACACGGGGAAGAATGTTCATTGAGCCTTACTTTAATTAGGATCTTGTTAACTTACGTCATTATATAATTTATTTTTATTAATTGTTATTTTGGTTATTTTAAAATATTTTTTTTTTAAGAGGAACGATTTGTCTTAGCCGGGATTCGAACCAGGGTCGTCTACATTTCCGTTGCACTGCTCTAAACCACTGAGCTACTAGGGGCGTATCCAATTCAGACAAATCCGTTCTCTTTACCGGTCCTACCGATTGTTTACTACTTAAACTATTTCCGAGTCATCTATCCTCTATCCTCTATCATCCTATCTATCGATGCTTTCGTACACACTGCCAGCCAACGGTTATAAACAATAAGCTATCAGTTCAGGTCAATCATCAAAAGACTATCTACGAGTATAAATACTGATGTTGACTGGATAAAATCCAAACCTAATAATGCAATAGGAAAAATGCACAAAAGCAAAGCCTTAAGTCTAGAAATATTAGAAAAAAGTAAGTAATCAACGTTTCGTTATTTCAGGCATAATCGGAAAACATCAAGAGAAAAATTATCTCAAAGAAGCCAAAGTGTAGCACATCTCACATCAATGACTCATTAAATAGAGACAGCAATCTTACTCAAAAACGTTCAACAAACAACAGTAGTTGTAGTTGTTGAACTCAAAAACCCAAGTTCGATACTCCCTGTGGCACATAAATTATTTTTTATTTAATAGTGGCAGCGTTTGAGCGCGCTTTCTTCCTCATAATTTGGGGAGGGGGGGGGATGCGTTTGAGTATGATATCCGCCCAACCACGTCCATAAACAATCATTGGCTTTGAAGCAATACGGTCCCTACCATGTATTAAACTCTTCATGAGTTCTAGTGGTATAATTGAATTAACCATTAGTTTTACAATATCGAATTCCGCTTTAACACTAAAGAAATGAAAGTATTTTATAATTAATATTTTCAAGGACAAATATCGATCAGATTCGAATTGGATTTCCTTGCGAAATCGGATAAGGATAAGATAGCATGTTCCGCTATTCCTTTGGGACTATTAATTATACAGGAACAGACGAAGGTTCTTGGACGAACCGCACCTTTCCCACAGAGAGGCCTACTAGAATACCCAATTATTAGTGATATCCTTCTTCCCACCTTGTTCTTCAATGGTGTCTGATTTCATCTTCTGGAGTACGTGTTACGTAAAATGCTGATGGGGCGTGATGCTTCGCAATTAGTTGGTTTATGGTCTGTAAATTACTGACTTTTTTTCATCTCCATTTAATATATTTTTTCTTTTAGTTATAAGGTTCACCATTATGTATGGAAAATGGTTGGAAGGTATGAGGTTATAATTTACAATATATATTAAAAAAAACAATGTACCTCTAGAACCCATGAAGGGTCTTGGGATTAGTACAGGGTAGAGACTTTGTTCTTTCTAGGACAACGGTTGTGCAGGAAGTTTCCTCCCATTAAGAGTACTTACTTTGCAGAGGCTGGGTGTGCACCAGGAGGATCTGTAGATTTATCTGGCACAGCCGAATGTTAATATATACATATAAGGAAATCGAATAAAAACAAAGCAATCAGTCCATCAGCCATCTACTGTTTCATCACAAAATTAATACGCTTAATTTTTTTGAGTTACCAAAATTGCATAAAACGGGATGATTATACTAAACTCGAGGTTATAACTTTTCACTATTTTTATAAATTTTTTTTACTTTAATATTTTTATTATTGATTAATAAATAAGATAATCGATAAAAAATATACATTTAAACATTTTTTCGACGAAAAATTAATGAAAAGAACGAACAAGAAGGTTTTTAGGAATATATGAAAATTTTGACTCAAAAGGATTATGTGTGATTTAGCGTCAAGTGTCAGCAATCAAATTAATTTATGAATAAAGGTAGAGTATAATTGGAGAGGAAAATAGTTGACTGGAAGATACTAATGAAGGATACAATTAGTCTGGAGGTGCAGTCAATAATAACACCAAATAAGAAATACTTATCTATTACTAGTGCCGACGTTTCGGCCTACGTTGTAGGGCCATCTTCAGGGCAAATAGAAGGAGAAGTGGCTGTAGAACTATAGATGGTTAACTTCAGTTCTACAGTGTGTTATTATTGACTGCACCCCAAGACTAATTGTATTCCTCGTATAATATAAGTATAATTATACAGCACCTTTGACATTATCATGTATCCTTATTTATAATAATGCAATTTTTTCTCTATATTAACATTTAGGCTTATTATTTTCAATAATACCAAGGAGAAACGTCGTGACTTGTTTCAATAACAATAAAATAAAAAAATCGGTCCGAAGAACTCGACTTTTCTCTTGTAGTAAAAAAAAAAAATGTACCACTACAGCCCAAAAAGAGTCTTGGAATCAATACATGGCATTGTAATGTTGGGATCAATACATGGCAGTGACTGTACTGTTGGGATCAATACATGGCAGTGACTGTACTGTTGGTATCAATACGTGGCAGTGACTGTACTGTTGGTATCAATACGTGGCAGTGACTGTACTGTTGGTATCAATACGTGGCAGTGACTGTACTGTTGGGGTCAATACACGTCAGTGACTGTACTTTTGGGATCAATACATGGCAGTGATTGTTCTGTTGGTATCAATACGTGACAGTGACTGTACTGTTGGGATCAATACATGGCAGTGACTGTACTGTTGGGATCAATACATGGCAGTGACTGTACTGTTGGTATCAATACGTGGCAGTGACTGTACTGTTGGTATCAATACGTGGCAATGATTGTACTGTTGGGATCAATACATGGCAGTGACTCTACTGTGGGATCAATACATGATAGTGACTGTACTGTCGGGATCAATACATGGCAATTACTGGACTGTTTCTATGACGGTTGTTCATAGAGTTGATTTTTCTGCGACTACGTCCAATGAAGCCCACAGGCCTCCAGATCTTACAGGTTTGATTAACAGCTGCTAAGATATTTATCTTCCATAGGCGAATTCGAACCAAGGACCCATAGCTCTCCTGATTCTTTCTGCCCTGCTGCCATGTTCAATACCTCCTATGAAGTCCGGAGAGTCAAAACGTTGAGGGTAAGAGGGATTTATGCTCTAATGGAAAATTCTCTCAGTTCGTTCAAGGATTATAAGAAAATCGCGCATACTACAAAGGATTATTGTATGCGGCCAAGCCCATTATTGGACGTAGACCAGTTTCTGGAAGGCCACCGGACAACGAAGGGGGAGCTGGAAATGTAGGTGGAAACTTGATTTTGTGGCCTTGCGGACATTCGTGCATCTAAATAAATTTGTGTGTTTTATAGCGCCTGTTCCATAAGTACTGACAGGAATAGTAATAAATGAATAAAAATATAATAAACTTGCAGATTTCTGTTTGTTTATTTAAAATCACTTCATGCTGCAATGGCTAATCGGACGATGCTACAGAGGAAGCTCTAAATTTTGCCTATCCAGGTTTAATCAGGGTAGGAATTTTTAAGGAGTACCTGATGATTTTTACGGCCGTACAAACTCGGGACCCCCGTTTAAAGTCCCTTCTTTTGGCGGCATTACAAAGGATTTTTTAATCCCTTTAAAAAATCCTAGGGCCACCTGCCGGGCTACGAACCCGCGATCTTTGGCTTAGTAGATTGTTAAGCTAATCATTAGACCACAGGTCACCCTTTCTTTCGCCTTAGTTGATGTATATTGTCCTCTTCTAAGAATATACATTAATAAAACTATGATTATTTTAGTTGGAGAGGAATATAGTTGACTGGAAGATCTAATGGAGGATGCAGTCAAAATATACACACAAATAAGTGAATACTTGCTTTTTATTTGTGCCGACGTTTCGACCTACTTTGTATCAGGCACAAATAAAAAATAAGTATTCATTTATTTGTTTGTATATTTTTACAGCACCCCCAACTATTTCCATCCTCCAATGATTATTTTAATTTTTTTAAATTTATAAATAAATATAAATATTTTTATTAATTTCATCGTCTTATCTACATCTCGGATCTCTGTTCTTAGAGCTGATTATATTTTACTGATTCGTATCTTTTCAGCGAAATTACACTTTTTTCTGATTTCGATGATAACTAGCTGGAGATCACGCACTTCCGCGTTGTATAGCCTTCCCAACTTCCCTGTCGTCTCATACTTCTTCCTACTAAATATTCTATATAATTTTTTTTTTATTATTATAAGAATTTTAGGAAACCATAGCGTGAGCTGTGTTGTTCAGCGCGTAATGAGTTGCTGTGCTGAAGGTCCGAGTGTGATAGATAAATTTATTAATCGTTTAGCATGTTTTTATGGGTTTCGCTTAGTTTGAGAATTCAAATGAGTACCTGTAGAGAGAAAAACCCTGCCAGTTGAGTGCGGTCTTGGCCAAATCACCTCCTTGCACAACAGTTGGCTTAGAAACAGTATTATTAATACTGAACCCGAAGATCTTGGTTTGTATTGTAACACTTTTTTATTTATTTGTTTAATGGAAAATATTAAGTGGTAGCTCTTATGTTTAAATATGTGGCCACGTTTTACGTTTGCTTAGAACAGCAAAAACTCTAGTAAATCCCCATTTTGAGATCTTTGAAAAGTAGGCGGAAAATTTTGATTGATTATTTTAAAACTTTTTAAATAAAGAATCTTTCTAAAATATAGTTCCGACTTTCCGTATAGTTAATGAGGAAAGCCATGATCATTATTTTCGCATGATAACGTAATTTTTTTTTCATAGCGCTGCTACAACCCGTTTACAGGTCTTGGCCTCCTGATCATTAAGTTAAAGATACTTTCATAAGATTATATAGCCAGAGCATTGGGAGTGTTGAGAGACTTCAGGTAATATGAATCATTACCTAAAATGACGAGGTTTATTCCAACATCCTGTTCCAGATTTTTTGTTTATGACTATTCTGCATTATATTTATTTATTTATTTATTATATAATTTGCTACAATTCACAAAATTACATGCTGTACCAAATAGACTAGTCTCAAATTAAAAACAATTGTACAAATTTAAATGTATCTGTGCAGAATCATAATTTACAATGAAAGAAAAATGTATAAGAGAACTTCCAACAGAGAGAAAAAAATAATAATAAAATAAACCAAAAGTATAACTATACTTTCTTAGTAACTTATATACATATATATAAACAATAACAATGAAATAAAACAAATTGGTATCCTATAATAATAAATGTTTTGTTCTTTTACGTACATACCGCTATGCACTATTTTTTGTAGAGTTCCCAATATTTTTTATGAGTGGATTTTTATTGTTTTTACACTTAAAAGAGAGTTTTTTGCATAGTTTGTTGTTAGATACATTAATAAAAGGTATGCTTAATTCTTTATGCATAATTTTAATTTTAGTGTAATATGCATAATAGTCCAGGAACCATGGTCCATTTTTGCATTTGATTAGTATCAAGCTGAATCTTCGTGAATAGCTTCGCTTTGATTAGACGCCCAACAATTTCCTGTGCGAAAATTCTCGACTGTGGTAGCTCAAATTTGATCAAAGAGTCCCATCTTTCCAATATGTATCGATAACGAAGTAAAAAAAACAGCTGGTTAGTAATCATTTTTGATGACCTCGTTATTGATACACGTTGGAAGGAGGGGACTTTTTGATCAAGCCATACATTTCGTAGGACAAATATTATTTCAAATAATTTAGATAATTATCTTGAGATTTAACAAAAAAAAAACCCAGTTAGTAATAAATTTTTGAGAATCATCAAATCGACATATTTTATCCTTGCTATCTCTGTTAGCTACCACAATCGAGAATTTTCGCACAGGAAATTGTTGGGCGTCTCATCGAAACGAAGCTTGATACCGATAATGAAGATTCAGCTCGATACTAATCAAGTGCAAAAATGGACCATGGATCCTAGACTATAATTTCTAGCAATCCTATGGCATTTGCTTTGGAAAATTTGTAGTTTTTTTGTAATTAGTTTTAGACATATAACTAAATATTGAGCATGCATATGTTAGAATATGTCGTAAGCAGGCTTTATATAATAGTAATTTATTATCTATGCTTAATTTAGAATTCCTGTTAAAGTATGGGTACATAGTACACAGAGCCCTGTTAGCTTTATTGCACACATAATCAGTTTGGAAAGTAAAAGTTAACATTTTGTCCATCTTAAGTCCCAGGGTACAGGCGTTCCGTTTACATTAATTTGGAGAATATTATTCAGGCGTCTCTTTGTCAATAGTATAGCTTTGATTTCTTTTAATTTTCCATTTATTGTAGAATCTATATATTTGTTTTTAGTGCTGTTGTCAGTCTCTTTGTAGTCGTGTCCGGTCTATAACTTGAAGTATACAATATGATACAGCTCATCCATGATAATGTATGATACATCTCATCTGAAAATGAGGATTTTTGTACTTTTAATGTAATCTGCAAAGTCATTGAAATAAATATTGTAGAGCTTTCGCGACAAAACCCCGCCCTGAGGGAGTCCGCCAATAAGTGTACGTACTGTCGAGTAGTGGCCTTCTAGAGATACTTTAATCGTGGGGTTTGCAAACTATATTTATAAGATATAAATTTATATTTATAAGATTTAATTAATGCTATTAAATAGTGGGAAATTGTAAAGCCAGTTTGAATATTAGCCAGTTATGCCAGATACTGTCGCAGTATACCCGTATGCTGTTTATTATTAAACCCCTACGTAATGTGATGACTATACAGGACTTACCGAAATGTTATTCATCGGTCTAGGTTAACTCTTTAGTATTAAATACCTTGACAAAACTACTTAGCAGTGATGTTCTAACCTGATAAAGTTTTAATAGAAACAGCAGTGTTTGTTTATAGAATCTGATTTAACAATAAAAAAAATATCATGTAATGCATATTAATTGTAACGTAATGCAAATTAATTACGTTAATATTCAATAACGGTTAAAAATATTAATTACAACAAAAAATAAATATGTTAAAAATAATTATAGTAACTTAATATGTTATGATTAACGGTAATTTATTAAAATTTAAATCATAAGCAAATTTTTAATTGACAACAAAGTCCAATGTATGACGTTCCTTCTTTTAATCTTACTTGGTTAATTGAATCAAAAGTTATAAGTGATAGTGAATTTAAATTTTGTAAAAATAATTTTTCCTTATACATTTCTTTTTCCTCAGTATAATGTTTTTGGTTTGTTTTTTTTAATGTCTCTGTTTGGGCGTCAGTTTTTTTATTTTTAGGAAGTGGGGTAACTCAGAGTTTAGTATGCTGAGTTGCTGTAATGAAGGTTATTATTTAATCCGTTAACATCCATGGATGGACTCTTAGGATCTACAGACCCTCCTGTGGCTCACAAAGTCTCAATTGATTAGGGGAAAACCTGGCGGTTGAGCATGATCTCGGAAAAATCACCTACCTGTTAAACCGTTGTCATAGAAACAGTACCGTCTCTGCCATGTACTGAACCCAAGAACCTTCATGGGCTGTAGTGATGCAGGTATTTTTAAAAATGCTTTTAATCATGGGACAAGGTATAAATTAGATTTTAACGTTTTAAACTGAAACAATGAAAATTTGAAGACAATTAAAACCCTTAATTCATTTTGATATTCCCATATCATATTCAGACAGGTTAGAAAAAAAAGAAGATCTATGCAAGTCTACTGAACTGTTGTTCTGAAACTCAGTAATTAATTCTAAAGAGAAAAAAAATCTGAAAGTTTCTATTTCTGGTATGAAACAAAAAGAATTGTATTGCCTATGTTTTGAACGGTACTTTTTACAGGATTCTGGAATAACCTATTAATTTTAAATTCTACCAACCAAAGATGGAAGCTAGCCTTACAGAAAATTCATTCTATAAAATATTTATAAAACTTGTTTATGAAATGACATTATTAGTCTACACTAATTATACTGTACATTTACATAAAAATCATTGATGTAACTATGTTGAATCTATCTAGTTTTCAACAGCAGAACTCATTGCCTTAGCAACCAATTACCATAGCAACTTGTTGCCTTGGCAACAACCGAATTATGAGTCCCAAATATGTAATGCCTATGCATCGTGTACGACTCGTTAACTCATTTTGAATCTTCCTCTTCTAAGAAACTTGATTTTTTTTCTAGGTGTTCTTGTCTGGAATGGAATCTTCAATTACCCTTGCAAGATGGCGAAACAGCCTTAATCTTCCAAGTTGTATGGACATCGTGCGATGTCGCATTCTTTGATGAATCCATCTTTCTTCCTTTAACGTCATTCTTGTCAATCGGTGAATCTTCCCTTCGTGAATTAACAAAGGCAAAACATCTGGCTTGCTCAGAGTCCATAATTTCAGGCGGGCTAAGGTTTTATAGATCTATATCTTCAATGCTCTCGGAAGTTATAAAGAACGGAAATTATAGTAAGTAATGGAAATGATACCTAAATCATAAAAGGATCAGCTAACCTTGCTAATACGTGACTTTGTTTCCATGGAGACCTCTGTTCCCTTTCTCTTTAAACAGCAGAGATAAACTCATTAACCAATTCTTACTAATCTCCATTAAATCTCACTTTTTCTCCTAATATTTTATTTGGTATTAACTGCTAAAATACGCCCATTTAAGTCACTGTGATTGGATTACCACCTGGTTATAGACTTGTTATGAATGTATTATTAGATCGAAAGTTTCATTTGAATTTAATTAGGCATTTTAAAACACATTCCCTGGTTGTTAGCTATTTAACTTACCCGAACATCACTCCGCGGTATATTAAATGTTTTTTTAATTTTTTTTATTTAGCCTCACTTAATGCTGGTATAGCTAATCGAACGATGCTACACCAGGAGTCCTAAACTTTGCCTATCTAGGTATAACTAATATAACATAACACTCCGAAGAACAGCATAATGATTTTCTACTCTCTTTAAAAACTTGTAAGGCCATCATGCCCAGGTGCTAACCTCTACACCACAGGTGACCTCTTATATCCTGAGGTTCTCAAGATGCCCTTCTTCCTCCAGTTTCTTCCTTTCCCAACCCTTTTTTGCTTTGTATCCCAAACGTTTTCTTTAAAACTTGTATTTTAAAAGCTTCATTATATGTTCAAGATATTCTAGTTTACTATTGTTCATCGTCCCTTTTTCCTTCTACATTCTCTCCAGTTGGTCACTGTCTATCTATGATATTTTAAGAATTCCTCTGTAGCGCAACACGTCGAAGGTCTTAAGACTTTTTGTGATGATTCGGCCAACGTTCAGGATTCCATTCCATATTGAAGTATGGAGGAAAATTAAAATGGAAAAAGAAAAACGGTCAGTTTTTACTTTTAAAAAACAACAAGAAAAAGTACTTTTTCTTGTTTTGCTCTAAACAACTAACCAATGCTTCAAGAAAATACCAGTTTTATTTCAGGAGTTTCAACAAAAAAATAATACTTTAAATAATGGGAGTTACTTATTACGCATTGAGACATTTATGTGGGGGGTGGCATTGGATCTTTCCTTATAAAATATCCAGGAAACGAGATAGGTATTTGCCCTTGAGATATTCATCGAAAAAGACATGGAGATGAATCTTGAGATCGTTCAATATGTCAGAACACATTTCATCATTAAGATGTGTCGTGGCTCAAGCTTATCCAAACTATCGACTTCAGTATCCAACGTGTGCACGTACAGCACTATTAGATAATACCAACTACCACCCACAATGTTTTTCCACTACAAAGCACAAGGGTACCAGATTTTCCTCTACAAAACACAAGTAAGGGGGGATTAAAGAGTGGTGGATGTTTCTGGTAATTTATTCAGCACTTGCTAAACAATAAAGAACAATTTATTTTATTTTATTTTTTGTATTAATTTTTATAATTTTGAAACATTTTTGTTTTGAAGAGAAAAGATTTGCCCTGGCCGGAATTCGAACCTGGGTCTTCTGTGTCACCGTCGCAGTGCTCTAAACCACTGAGCTACCAGGGGTCGTATCCCAGTCAGGCAAATCTGGTACCGGGTTAGAATCCCGGTTTAAAAATAAAAAACAATATTTGAAATGCGCCACTTTTAATACCTACTGAATGGAAACTATTTCATATATTTTTTAGAGAAAATGGTTTGTTTTCAGAGGTCTTTAAAATGATTCAGTAATCTCAGACCAACTATTTATACTGTTTTTATTTGTTTAATTTAAATACACTATGCCTTGTAATGATTATTGTATTAGTAAGTAATCACCATCAATTAAGTTTGTTGTTCAAACACTCTGATTTATTTCAAAGAAGTAATGATAAACGATGCGAACGAGCATTCATGATAAACCATATATTAAGGTAATACTTCTATTTATTTTTTTTCTTCATTATTGAAAAATCTGCCACAACTAAGGGCAATAAGTATTAGAGATCTAAAGGTGATCTTAGCAACTTATCTAGGCGCAAAAATAACAGCTGGATAACACATTTTAAACGAGTTTACAATTTCTGATCTACTCTACATTTTATTACAGAGGAACATATTTATGACCACATAAATCTTATTTTATTTTTTTAGAAAATATTTTTATTTATCACGGGTTCGAATCCCGGCCAGGGCAAATCTTTTCTCTTCAAACTAAAAATATTTAAAAATTAAAACAATTAATAAAAAATAATTTGTACTTATCATCTCTCTGTCTATGGAGTTATTTTTTGTCCATTCCAAGTAAATAATGATTTGTTACCCATTATTTAATACTATTACATAGACCTAGAAATACTTATCGCGACTGATAATATTAAGAAACACTTCGAACATTTCATGACTCACTTCCTGTATCCCCAAACTTACTGGTACAAACATTACTGACAGACACGTCACCACAGAATCCGACAAGGAAACGTCTCTGGAGCAGGGATCTACTTCAGAGATTTCAAGCATCCTAGGAATAATCCGTTATTTCTTCTGGTTTCGACCGTATCGTCAAATTCTTTGCCGACGTTTCGCTGGTCATACTGCTAGCTTCCTCAGAGTTTTTTATATTGCCCGTGGAAATTTAAGAGAGTATTAATGCTAGGGTATTGTGTGTGCAGTGTAGGGTATTGCTAAACAAATATTTTATTATCATTATGTTGAATAACTATTAGTTGATTGTATAAATATGTAGAAGAAGATGGTCCGGCTGGAGTAAAAAAAAAATCCTTAAATAGGGATATATTTTTTTATTAGAAACTTTTTTTTTTTTTTTTTAATTATTTTATTGAATTTTACAACTGTAATATATACATCTAGTACAAGGGCTGTATGAATAAATAAATACATGAAAAGACATGTAGAGGCACTACAGAATGGCAGCACTCTAATTACATTTCTATTATAGAAGGTCCCGAGGCCATCTTCTCTTCAGACGCCTAGGAGGATTGTCCGGGATGGAATTGGATGCAAGGATGGAAACCAGTGGGTTTGGATGGGCCTGGAGTTTATTATGGAATGATAGGTATCTGGAATGGGCTAAATCGGTAACATATGGAACGTTCAGGTCATTATGGACGGTTTTATTTGTGACAAAATAAGGAGCGTTTAGGATTTTGCGAAGGATTTTGGATTGCAAGGATTGAATACGAGAGGAATTTGATGGTTTGGTGGAGCCCCATATTAGAAACTTAAGTTTCGACCCGCAATGAAGGTCGACCTATGACCTATCCATACTATTGTCATGTTTATTATTGCCTTTTATAATTATGTTTTATTGTAAGCTAAAATATGTTAAACAGTATAAAAGTCTTCGTTATATTCCAATAAACAGAAAGAAACATTGCCGAGGAAATGATAAACTTAACGCCTAATTATCCATGGCAAATGAACTGGGACGGCTTTGAGATTGGAGGGAGGTCCTTAGTCGAGAATTACTAGATCCGGGATGCCGAGTGTCCTCAAGGATAAGGATCAGACATATTTTGCTCCTGGAAACCCGGGTGAACGTATCCTTAATAAACAGTCTTAAAAAAAAAAATGCTTTTTAAAAGGATCGAAAATCCTTCCTTAGTGCTTAAAATGCATATAGTTATCTTTTTTAGCATATTGTGTCAGAAAACCAGAAATTTCATTAGCTTTAGATTTATAAGGGAAATATTGTGTATTTCCTCATTCAGGAGTTACGTATATTATATATATTTTTTTATAAAAACATTTCTTGTAAAAATGTAAATGCGTATATTGTTGTATATATTTATCCTTGGCTTGTGAAAGCTCTAATGAAAATTAGATAGATAGCATTTAATGTTAACATTTCAAGGTTCAGTTGTCACCATATAGAACAGGATCAAACCAGTTTATACCCTTGTCATATTACGTATAAGACACCGTAAACTAAACCCATTTGATCGAGTGCAGGTAATTATTTTAAAGTTAACTGACTTACATGTTACATTACGTGAACTGAAAAATGAAGTTTTATCACTTCTGCTATCTACCATATGAGGATTCATTCGACTTGTCACTTATAATCTAATGCTTAGTTTCTGAGAGAAAACTTCCTTGGTACTTTGCAAAACGGCCGCCTCACAGTGTTACGATTAGCAGAAGCTAGGTGGAAAAAAGTAATGTGTAAAATTCAAAAATATTTTATTGGAATATTGTAAACAATTCTTCAAAACATAGAAATCTTTTTTTTTTTAAATGTATTTATTGAAATTTACAACTGTATACTGAATACATCAAGTAAATCTAATGAAAGATAAATCATGTCCCATGATAAATGCAAGTTGAGAAACTACCCAGTGGTAATACTCAAATAAAAAGTTCAATTTAGGAGGTCACGAGGCCATCTTCCTTTAAAAACCCTCGGAGGATTATCAGGAATTGAAGAGGTTGGTTGCTAGGTTTGAAACTAATGGGTTTGAGTGGAAATGAAGTTTTTCATGAAGAGATTGATATCGGATTCGGGCCAAATCATCAACAATCGGGACATTAAGGTCATTATGGATTACTTTGTTCGTAACAAAGTAAGAAGCATTGAAGATTTTACGAAGGATTTTGGATTGTAAGGATTGGATACGAGAGGAATTCGATGGCTTACTGGAGCTCCAAAGCTCTATTCCGTTAGTCCAGATGGGTCTAATGATTGTCATGTATATGAGTCTTTTGTAACTAATTGAGAGCTCAGAGCTTGTGTCTAGTAAATGCTGAAGTAGTCTGAAACGGCGAGCTGTTTCTTGTCATTTCAGTCTAGTATGAGGATTCCAAGTTGAGGGTTTGTGTCAAGGTGTAGTCCAAAGTACCGGACCTGTTCTACAGGAATCAGCGAGATGTTATTAAACGATACAGAAGGACAGGAAGTCGTTTGTTTACGACGGAGGGTAGAGGTGATTTGATGAGATTTGTAGGATTTTATTTTAATCCTTCAGTTTTGAAAACTAATTTTCAAGTTCAGTGATATGGGATTGAAGAGTACGGGAAAAACATAGAAATCTGATATCTGTTTATGCTTGGCACACTCCATGTCGTCAGAAATAGGGTCCAAAGTAATGAATTCATAGCAATAGACTAAATTAGTTGAATTCAAAGCTTCATATCAACCGCACAGAATCAAAGAGTTACTAATTTCATATGAATCAATTGTTGAATATCGATAATATATGTACGCATAGGTACTGTTTTTTCAAATTAAAAAAATCTTCTGATAATGAAAATATATTAATTTTTTTGATGGCCGAAGAATTATTCCTTATTTAGAAACTTTGAAGTGAAGATACTGCATTTTACCCATGACATTACATTGACTGAAGCGCCATATTAAATAGTATATTTTAATGTTGTTTGTTTCATTTCTGATTGTTACCCCTAAAACCTCCTTCCTATTTTGATAACCACAACCTTAGTCAGTAGTAGCCTCTCCGTTCATCTTAGCCTGCGGTTAACCTCGCTCCTTACTATAACCTTCCTCCTTATTCCAACCTTACCCACCCTCAATATCGGAAGTATTGTAACAAGCAGTACCAATGCTCTTAGTAATATGTATAACACATTTTAATTATCCTAAAGGACACAACCATCAACTACCAAGGATACCAAATGATAAAATGAGGTGTATTTAAGACTTAAAAATATAGAGCACGAAGCAGGAAATGACATGCGTACTGCAAGTTGAAAACGTGTTGAAGATAATTTTTTTTTTTTTTATTATTTTATTGAATTGTACAACTGTAATATATACATCTAGTACAAGGGCTATATGACTAACTAGATACATGAAAGGACATGTAGAGGCACTAATCTAATAACATTTCTATTATAGAAGGTCCCGAGGCCATCTTCTCTTCAGACGCCTAGAAGGATTGTCCGGGATGGAATTGGATGCAAGGATGGAAACTAGTGGGTAAGGATGGGCCTGGAGTTTATTATGGAATGATAGGTATCTGGAATGGGCTAAATCGGTAACATATGGAACGTTCAGGTCATTATGGATGGCTTTATCTGTGACAAAATAAGGAGTGTTAAGGATTTTGCGAAGGATTTTGGATTGCAAGGATTGAATACGAGATGAATTCAATGGTTTGGTGGAGCCCCATAGTTCAATTCCGTAAGTCCATATAGGTCTTATAAGAGTCACATAAATAAGTCTTTTGTAATTGATATGAAGCTTTTAGTCGGAAGCGTCTAGCTGTTTCTTGTCTTTTCAGTCTTGTGTGAGGGTTCCAAGTAAGACGTTTGTCTAAGTTGAGTCCTAGGTAGCGAATCTGTTCAACAGGGATAAGTGGAGTACTATTAAAGGATACAGTAGGACAGGAAGTCATGGGTTTTCGGCGAAGGGTAAAGGTAATTTGATGGGAAGATAATTTAAAAATATATATTTTAATTTGGTAATATAGATGAACTTGTTTTCACTAATCTTAAATACTTTTAATGAAAAGTAATCGATATTAATTGTGACGTCGAAGAAACAAATAAAAATCAGAAGAGCGATGGCCATGAACGTTCACTTGAGATGACGTGAACGTTATGTCCTCCCAACTTAACGTATTAACTTTAATTACTTTTTTTTTACATCATTTAACTTCTGACTTTTCCACTTGGAACATTGAATAGTGATAATAAATTATTATACTAATATGAACACTGAAAAAAAAACAACTCAGGGTCGTAGAACATTTAGATAAATCACTTAGAAAACAACCTATAGTTCTTATTTTCTTTATTCTCATTATTCACAACAGCGTTACATTGCAATTTTGATATCAATTTTTTTCTGTAATCGTTTGAGCGTATAAAAGAAAAATTAAATGAATAAGTGAATCAGCTGTTTTATAGGACATTGGCTGTTTTATCTTCCTACAGGATGCCCGGGCAACAGGTAACAGTGAACTACGCAAAATTTCCTTCTTAATCTTCTTCTTCCCATGGCTCTACAGCCCTTGCAGGACCCTGGCCTCCGCAACAACGCCTCTCCAGTCCTCCCTGTCTGATCCCCATCCTCTGCAGATCGTTCTCTACATCATCCAGCCATCGCAGCCTGGGCCTTCCTCTTCTTCTTTTGCCTCCTGGTTTGCCATATAATAGCTTCTTTGGGTACCTATCTTCTCCCATTCTTTCTACGTGCCCAAGCCATCTTATATGTGTAGATTTAATAAAGGTGACTAGGTCTGGTGCATTGTATAGGTCCTGAAGCTCTCTATTATTTCTATACCTCCATTGGCCTTCATTACATACTGGCCCAAATATCTGCCGAAGCACCTTCCTCTCCCAGATCTGCAGCATCTTTTCGCATTCCTGTGTCAGGACCCACGTTTCACAAGCGTATGTAACAATCGGTCTTAGGATTGTTTTATAAATCAATAATTTTGCCCTCCGTGACAAGTTTCGAAATCTTAATGCTTTATTGCAGTGCAAAGAGACATCTGTTCCCTGCTGAAATTCTTAATACAAAATTCATAAAGGCTGGATATGAAGTGCAAAATAATAAACTATATTATTTCTGAGGAAGGCATCGGACTCCTCCCTGTACCATTACAAACAATGAACGGGTATGGGGTTCAGTACATGGTAGAGACTGCACTGTTTCATGGACAACGGTTCTGCAAGGACTTCTCCTAGGTCACGCTCAACCGCAAGATTCCCCCCCCTTATTTTGGGTACCCTATTTTTATAATATTTTATAGAGGCTGGGTGAACCCCAGGAGGGTCCTAGATCCTATATGATCCATCTCCGACTTCAAACAGACTAAATAAAAGTCTTGCCCGCAGCGGGATGTGAACCAGGATTTCCGGCATGGCAACTCAGTGCTCTAGCTCTGAGCCGCTCCGCTCCCATATTAGTGCCACCTACTGTAATACAGGCACCCACAAAAATAGGGTATCTTTATACTCATTAAAAAATCTAACGGCAGTAAAAAAAAATATTGTAAGGATATTTAAAATAATCTGGAGCGGGGTAGGTCACTTTGTTGAAGGCTGAGTTGCTCTAAATAAAATTGACTGTAGGATTTTCAGACCCTCCTGGGGCTCATCCAGTGTCTATAAATTTGGGGGAAACCTGACGCTTGATCTAAGACAAATCACCTCTCAGCACAGCACTTGTCCTAGAAAACGTACATTATCTACCTTGCACTTGGTTTTAATGGAACAGGTTTATTTATTTAAGATAACTAGAAAATTGAGTTTCTCAAAATAAATGTGAAGAGCCTGATCCCATTTTGTTTTCATTTCTTTCTAAGTAAGAATTATTATTTTTCGAAGGAACGTATGGGAAGACTTGATCTAACTTCTAATGCATATTGAGTCTCTATAGCCTAGCTCAGTTTCCAAAAATGTACGCGTAATGGTTGGAGTTCTGTTACCTTACATCCTCATTCTAAAACCTTAGATTTTGATAAAACCGCTTTTAGAAACCAGAATACATTGAATATTGTTTGTAGTACGTATTCCAGTTGAACAGACAACTAGCTTTCTTTTAAATGAATCGTTCTTGAACTGTTGAATGAACTACTGAAACTATCCTTGTAAAAACCTTGTTTCTGTTACCTGATAGGTATGAAAGTATGAAAGTAAGGAAGGTACTCCATCATTATATATATAATTAATTTATCATTGCAGACATATTGATATATTTACACTTGAATCTCTTTACATATATCAACAAGTACACGTGACTATTAAATCCTTTCTACAATTCCCAGCGTTTCCTAGGCGCTTACTCGATAAAAACATACAACATTATAATGTTTTATTCAACTCGTAGGAATTCCAAAGCAAATAAACAAAATCAAGATAAATGAAATGAAACACACATACACATACGTGTATGCGTGCGTGTGTTTTTATTATTGTGTAAATAGTTACTACGGGAACATAACAATTTTTTTTTTAAATTATACTACGCATCTAGTTACCATTCACTTTTTTTTTATAAATCCTTGAGCAAGTAAGGAAACTGCCCATTCACAATGAATTTATATGAAAGTAGTCGAACCTTTGTTGTTCTCTTCAGCTACAAGCTACAACAATTACTAATTTTTTTTTCTCTTTATATATTTATCCACAACTGTCAAGTAAAAACAATTGGCAATCAGCAGATTGGGTATCAGAAAAATGAAACAAACTTGAGAAGCATGAAGAAGAACAGGACCCAGCGGTAGCTCTCCCTTGGCTTGATTTAATTTCCTATAGTAACAAATCCCTCATCCACATTCTTTGTAGTCTCCTCCTAGTGTTCTCTGGCATGAGAGTCGCGGCCATTTGTTGTATTAATTGGTTTGGGTGTACGTGTAGTTTTTCTTGAAAGCTTTCGTATGTTTGTATTATTTACATACCAAGGTGCTTTTGTGACAAGTCTGAGTACTTTTTATTGGAGAAGGTTTCTTGTCGTTTTCTGTGAGTCTGTAACAATTACTACTAAACTATGATAAGTAAACCTGTACATCGGTCAATGATTTAAATGTTCAATATTTCTAAACTGAAGGATAAATTGAAAATATCTTTCCAGAATCTCATTTAATCCCTCTGAAAACGTTGGACGACTTCTACATACCAATTAATCATTCTTTACGAATGTTAACAATCTAATACCGGAAGGAACGTGCTCTAACGTGTTAGGGCCTTTCAAGGAAGCGGAAATAGGCGAAAGAAGTAGCTTGGAGAAGGAATGGCCGCTGGACCAAAGGACGAAGAACCAACTGTGGCAATCCCTAATGATCCCTTTCCTTCCAAGGACCTTCCTTCAAGGAAAATACTATCAATTATTGTGAATTACGGGTAAATGATTCCTCGTACGGTACTTGTTGAAATAAGCACTAAGTTGTACATTAGCCGAGAGAACTAGTTGGCCAATCAGTATTTCAATTTAAAGGCGTAATTTGACCAAAGCAGTATTTAAGGACCGTTTAAACGGTGATAGTTCCAAGTATATTAGTAACCATGGCAAAAGTTAACTACCCCTTCTTATCTAGTTTCCAGCCTAACCTAACATAATCATAATCACCTGTTATTAGCAGTAATTATATTTATCAGCTGTTTTGATTATTTATGAAAATGAAATCAATTTTATAATGTATTTTTATTTATTGTTCTTTTGACGGTGATTATTTTTAAATATTTTTATTTTGAAGAGAAAAGATTTGTTCTGGCCGGGATTCGAACCCCGGTCATCTTGCATCTCTAGTGCAGTGCTCTAAGCACTGGGCTGCCAGGGCTCGTATCCAAGCCAGACAAATCCGTACTCTTCACCGATCCTATATCCCCGTGTTCTCGCAATTTTTGCGATGTATACACAGGGAAGAATGTTAATTGAACATTACTTCAATTGGGATCTTGTTGACTTACGTCTATATATAATTTATAATTTATTATTATCAATTGTTATTTTGATGGTGATTATTTATAAATTTTTTTTTTTGAAGAGAGAAGATTTGTCCTGGCCAGGATTCGAACCCGGGTCGTCTGCATCTCCGGTGCAGTGCTCTTAACCACTGAGCTATCACGGGTCGTATCCAAGCCGAAGCTATTCTCTTCACCGATCCTATATCCCAGTGTTCTCGCAATTTTCACGATGTATACAAGGGAAGAATGTTCATTGAACATTACTTTAATTGGGATCTTGTCGGCTTTCTTCTATATATTATCTATTAGGGGCCCACCCCAGCTTTGCTCGGGTAATAAGGCGTATTATTCCTACATAATTTGTCTGTGTAATGTTTTTTTTTTATCACGTACCGGCCACTAAGGACCACGTGAATATCATTGGTTTGGCTTCTTTGGAAGTCTTGATTTTCTTCCTTCCCATTTCAGCTAATTTACTTTATTATATAGAAATAATAAAAATAAAAACAAAACAAAATATTTCTTTATATAAGAATTTATTATCTTGCACGTTAGATAACTCGGTGAAACCCATCGATATTCCAACCCATTTACATAAAACTTCAATAAATTATATACCTAAACCTTCCTGGTGAATCACTCTATCTATTGGTGAAAACCGCATGAAAATCCGTGCAGTAGTTATTGAGTTTATCGCAAACAAACGCGGCCGAGGACTTTGTTTTATAATATGTATAGGTAATTTATTTTTATTAATTGTTATTTTGATAGTAATGATTTATAAATATTTCTGTTTTGAAGAGAACGGATTTGTCTGGCTTGAAAACGACCCCTGGTAGCTCAGTGGTTTAGAGCACTGCACCGGAGATGCAGACGACCCGGGTTGGAATCTCGGCCAGTACAAATCTTTTCTCTTCAAAACAAAAATAATTGAAATTAATTTTATTTATTTCTTGGAGTTAACTGTATAAAACACTATATAATTTCGTTTCTAAGAACCAAGGGGGCAGCCCTGTCTTTTATTGACCAACCCCCTTAATAAAAATCTTCATTTAATTGTAATACAAGATGCACTTAACGTTTTTGTAGATGTATGTACATCGATATTATTCAAGAAATTGAAGGTCAGTTTAATACTTTTTAAATAATTAAATACTTAAATGCCTACTTAGTAGATTTTCCATTAAATATGATTTTTTTTAAGTTATGTTTTATAAATATAAAAACAATTTATATTTTATAAGAAGACTGTTTTAATCTTATTTCACTGCATTCTCTGCATTGTAATAACTGCTCTAAAATCGAAATATCGGTATATAAGATGTAATTTGGTTTATTTTTTAAATCGACACCCTTTCTGTAATCCTCAACTTCTCAAATGGTCAGATCCTTATCGGAGATTTGTAAGCAAAAACTGAAGTTTAGCTTAGCAAGGTGACGTTTTCCGTAATGCATTTTAAAAAAATATATTTTTAACTAAAAGATAAAATTATTAGAATCTACTAGCTAACTTGTATTCCTTGCAACTGTTTGTTCTATATGGCTGCCTGAAAACGCCTTCGTCAAATCCTTTCACCTCTTCTGATTTTGTTTCTTTTTATGGCAAAGTTCCTCAAATGGTTAATCCAAGGTGAGCTATAAGCGCTAAGTAAGATTTGGCTTGATTTTAAAAAATATCAATAAATTGTCTGTATTTTCCTGAAATTAAGAGGCCATGACCAACCAATATACTACATTCTTGTTTTAGATCAACACTATTTGGAGTGTAGGTTTACTATGGATCTTTATCTGTTATCAATATGAGTAAATATCTAACCATACTTAAAACCATGGTTATATTTTTTCTAGTTGTAAAAATTGTTAATTTTCTAGGAACCGAAAGATTCCAATCAAAGCCTTTAATATCTCAAAAATAAGTTTCAACTAACCAATCCAGGTACTATAAGTATTTAAAACGAAAAAAATTCATTTATAATACTTACATTCCTAGTACTTCCTACTTGCATCAGGATAAAAAAAAAGAGACAAAACATAAATATATTTTTGGTAGTTAGCCATGCAGACACCAATGCCGCTTTCTTGTAAAATGTGTGATAGTTAGCATTGTAACATTACTTACTGTCGTGGCAGTATTATTGCTTTGTCAGGCTTCATGTGACAGTTTATAGCAGATAATGATATAACTTCTACTCCCATACGTGACAGTGAGCTGTCGCACCCTTATCACCTTGTCAACTATTTTAGTGATCGCGGGAGAAAACTTCTTCCTTTTCTCCCTCCCTTAGTGCCTTTCAGCGTAGGGGCGCATTTATCCAGGCCTGCCAATCCTCCCGATTAGCATGCACAACCCAGACCATGGGATGGGTCGAGTACCGCATACTGAAACCAGTTGTTGTCACCCAGGTTTCGCGATGTCAGCATCAGAACTGGATTTAGAATCCGAATCAGAAGATGAAGAAGTGGTTGTATTATATTCGTTAGTGAAGGGGAGAAGTAAAAATATTTATATAGCTGGGAGGAAAACCTGTTCAGCCTGTTTCAGGAAGTGTTTTTTAAAATAGTTTTGGCTCACCCGGGAGCAGTTTAGTGAATTACATGAACTCATTAAGATTGACATAACTGGAAAAGAATGCAACAGCCAGAAACCAATAGGGAGTCAAGAAAAGTTAGCATCATATTGTCGGCAGGACTAGTGTCAAATAGAGCGGGATGGCTCTGGACGATTTCTATTAACTTTTCGATCTCCATTTAGAAAGCACAATGGAACCCACGCCCACGTAATCTGTGCGGAGAGGACAAACGTTTACACGCGTGGATCCCAAGAGACTAGGCTAGCCGTGGGCTGGGTCCTATGTGCGCCAGGCCTAACGGAGGGCTTATTCCATCCAGTGTTTTGCCCCTGAACTTAAAATTACAACGTTTTGACTGATATTACTTTCATTTTTGTTATTTGTTACTTTTTCTAGAATTAGTTATATATTATGAAAATACTTTTTTGGTTTTGCTTGGTTTTTCAAACCAGGGTACTCATATATTATATGTTTTAATATTGTGTTCAGTTGTTGTACATCCATTATTATTCGTATGTAATTGTCATCAGGTTTTACTATCAGTATATAGACAAGGGCATTTCCACACTTCTACATTCTCCAATGGACTCCATCCACTAAGTGTCAAAAGAATTCGCTCAAGATAAATCCAACTTGTTTCTTACATTATAAACTATACTTATAAACTTGTTGATTTTTCGTGTTTTTTAAAATTGTTTTTATTGATTATTACCATTTTTCCCAAATTAAGAATAATGAAGGATGCAAAGTTTGAAGGTTTACAAATTCTGGTATTGTAAAAAACTAAAACAGAAAAAGATTTATTTTTATAAATCATTTTGAGGTTAAAACCTTGGCTATTAAATATATCATATGGAGGAAACGGAAATATGCTAATATGCTAAAGGCCTACCTTGGACACACCTCTCTAGATTGGAAATAGATCAAACGAATCCTGCCAACATTTTTGATAATAGTTCCAGAGTATATATGTACATTTTCGAATGTTTTTATTGTTATCAAACCAACAAAATATTATTTGATATATATATATATATATATATATATATATATATATATATATATATATATATATATATATATATATATATATATATATATATATATATAACTATCTGAAATAAACGTTTCCTCTATTCTCAACTTAAAAAGTTCTCCAATAAAGATTTAAGTATTTGTTTATTTAACTGTATTGCTTTTTAACCTTAACTTTTAAATGTAAGTTGGGGTAACTATTCCGAAGGTTGTCGCTTCGAGTTGAGTCACAGCAAGTTTTAACTTTTCATTCGTTTCCGTTTTAATATTTTCTAAAAATAAAAGTTATCATGAGCTTCAATATGGAAAAGAGGGTGTAATTATAGGAAATGTGCATACTTCTGTAATCATTTCATCTATATATCGTCAATACTTCGAAATGTTAGTTGAAACTTGTACTTCACGATGAAATGATTACCGAAACCTACTCATTACCCATAATTACAGTCTCTTTCCCATACTAAAACTCATGATAAGTTGTATTTTTGGAAAATATTAAAAGGGAAACGAATGAAAAGTTAATACTTCTGACTCGACCCGAAGGGACAACCTGCGCAACAGATACCGAAAGAAGCTCTGAAGCAAAAGTTTTTCTGATCCTTCGATGGCTCTTGTAGGTATTTATACTTTGGACCCGTATTTAAATCATATATACAATTATACTTGACTAGCTATTTATTCTTTTGACATCGCCCAAAAAAATCGTCACCTTGGTAACAAATATCTAACGATATATTCCAATGGCATCGTTCAGCAGGTTAAATAGACATATCTATTCCGACAAACAAGGGCTATTGATAGAGGAAAGTTTATTTATAAACGAATATCAAATTTACTAAGTTAACATTTTCCATGTATAAATGCTTACGAAGATGAGCATTTTCAAAAGGTCAAACCTTGGCCGATATCTGCTCATTAGTAAGACAATAACCACCGAATGATGTAATCAAGTCATTGATCTCATTTGTCTCAAGTTGTTCTTCTCCTTTAGGAAACATTTGAACGCACGTTCGCGAATATCTTGATATTCTTTGTTTTGTTTTAAATATATAAACAAATGTGGTGCGAAAAGCTAATCACACAATTTTTACTTACAATACTACTTGAAATATCTAAAAAAATTAAATATTAATTTTTAAATCCTTTCTTCATCATTCAGAATTTCCTGAAAAAATGTATTTTTAAATAAATAATTTAAAATAGAAATGGTAATTATTCAGCAGGTTGTCGCTTCGAATTGAGTTACAAGTTTTAACTGTTTATTCGTTTTATTTTTAATATTTTTCAAAAATACAAATTATCGTGAGCATGGAAAAGAGAATATAGTTATGGGTAATAAGTAGATTTTGATAATCATTTAATCAACAAATAAAAATTTCAACTAACATTTCAAAGTATAAATGCTATATGTTTGTTGAAACGTTCACTTCTAGATGAGATGATTGCTGAAGTATACACATTTCCTGTAATTACATTATCTTTTCCATACTAAAGATCAGGATAAATCGTATTTTTGGAAAATATTAAAAGGGAAACAAATGAAAAATTAAAACTTGTGCCTCAATTGGAAGCGTCAACCTGCTGAGTAATTACCTCACAAATTATTGAGCAAATCAATCACTTATATTTATCGACAATATTTTTTCTAATATCTTCTACTTTCCAAAGATATATTATACGTCTTTTTTTCTTTTTTTTTTAAATTATTTTATTGAATTGTACTACTGTAATATATTCATCTAGTACAAGGGCTGTATGAATAAATAAATACATGAAAGGACGTGTAGAGGCACTACCCATTGGCAGCACTCTAATTACATTTCTATTATAGAAGATCCCGAGGCCATCTTCTCTTCAGACGCCTAGGAGGATTGTCCGGGATGGAATTGGATCCAAGGATGGAAACTAGTGGATTTGGATGGGCCTGGAGTTTATTATGGAATGATAGGTATCTGGAATGGGCTAAATCGGTAACATATGGAACGTTCAGGTCATTATGGATGGTTTTATTTGTGACAAAATAAGGAGCGTTTAGGATTTTGGATTGCAAGGATTGAATACGAGAGGAATTTGATGGTTTGGTGGAGCCCCATAGTTCAATTCCGTAAGTCCATATAAGTCTTATAACAGTAACATAAATAAGTCTTTTGTAATTGATCTGAAGCCTTGAGCGTTTGTCTAATATGTGTTGAAGTAGTCGGAAGCGTCTAGCTGTTTCTTGTCTTTTCAGTCTTGTGTGAGGGTTCCAAGTAAGACGTTTGTCTAAGTTGAGTCCTAGGTAGCGGATCTGTTCAACAGGGATAAGTGGAGTACTATTAAAGGATACAGTAGGACAGGAAGTCATAGGTTTTCGGCGAAGGGTAAAGGTAATTTGATGGGACTTTTTGGAATTGATTGATCTACGCTCCAATGCAGAGGAGACAACATCCACCACACGATGACATTGCTGGATATTATACATCTTAAATAATAATCTTATATTTGAACAGGAGAAAATATTCCTCATTACATGTAATCAATTGTCGATGTTTGTTATTTAACTGTGATAAATATGATGGAATAAAATTGTTTTGAAAAATGCTGCTGACTTTTTTCTGAAAAGAGCCTTTCTGACTCTTCGGTCGAGACTAATCATTTATATTTTGGACTCCTTGTTTTAATGATGGAAGGAGAAAAACGATGTTAACAAGCAACATTGTATTTTAAAAACAACCAACATTCTATTTTCAATTGACATCAATCATATGTTTAAATAGGCAAACTTATTCCTACCAAGATGCACCGATGATGAGTGGCTAATCATCAAAGTTTCCCTAGTTTATATTCAGATATTTTTTATTAATCTCTAATAAAAAAATACTGTTGCCATTTTGAAAAAGAAAAAAAAAAAGAAATGCTTGTAATGTTTTTTTTTTCAAATTGTTAAATCAATGTGTAGTAAATTAGTTTTATTACCAGCTAATCAGACAAAGCTTAATTGGTGGATTTTCAAAAGACTACTTTCAAAGTTCTTTTAATTTTATTAATCTGTAATAATTAACTTTCACTCATGATTAGTAGTAATAAAAATGGATAAATATAAATAAGGATAATTGATAGTTAAGTAAAAGAAAATTATTTTCTCAGGCTGAAAAAATTATCATAAATTAGAGAACTGCTATAGATGTATATAATAATCTACTTTTACTAAAGAGGTTTACTTCCTTATTAAATGATATTTTTATTTATTAATACATAAGTGGAAAAATTCCAACTAAAAACCTTAAGTCTCTAAACTAAAACAGGAAATTAAAAATACCTGTCCAATATTTCGCCTATTCAGGCATCCTCAGGGCAGAAAGAGAATAATAGCAAACCAAAAGATGAATAATGCACCCAAAAAACACACATCCCACCACCTCCAAGGCTCAAATGCAACTACTGAATCATAGGGAAGGTTACTAGATTGCAAGCTGGCTAAGGTTAGATAAAAACAGCTGATAAATACACCAGATTTGAAACATCAATATACATTCACCAAACCCCCCAAAAAAACCCAACAGGAAAACAAAATAAAATTAATAATAGTAACAAACAACACAAGAACAGAAGACAAAAAACTATATGAAAAAATGAAAGTAAAAGTGCAAGAAAAAAAGAGAATTTATAAAAAACCAGTGGACTGGGGGATTTGGTGAATGTATATTGATGTTTCAAATCTGGTGTATTTATCAGCTGGTTTTATCTAACCTTAGCCAGCTGGGAATCTAGTAACCTTCCCTATGATTCAGTAGTTGCATTTGAGCCTTGGAGGTGGTGGGATGTGTGTTTTTTGGGTGCATTATTCATCTTTTGGTTTGCTGTTATTCTCTTTCTGCCTTGAGGATGCCTGAATAGGCGAAATATTGGACAGGTATTTTTAATTTCCTGTTTTAGTTTAGAGACTTAAGGTTTTTAGTCGGAATTTTTCCACTTATGTATTAACATTTATTTGATGTCTCTGTTGAGCATTCCCTTTTTCAATATATATTTTGTGGAAAAACCATAAGTCCACTGGTTTTTTATAAATTCTCTTTTTTTCTTGCACTTTTACTTTCATTTTTCATATAGTTTTTTGTCTTCTGTTCTTGTGTTGTTTGTTACTATTATTTATTTTATTTTGTTTTCCTGTTGGGTTTTTTGGGGGGGGGGGGTTGGTGAATGTATATTGATGTTTCAAATCTGGTGTATTTATCTAACCTTAGCCAGCTTGCAATCTAGTAACCTTCCCTATGATTCAGTAGTTGCATTTGAGCCTTGGAGGTGGTGGGATGTGTGTTTTTTGGGTGCATTATTCATCTTTTGGTTTGCTATTATTCTCTTTCTGCCCTGAGGATGCCTGAATAGGCGAAATATTGGAAAGGTATTTTTAATTTCCTGTTTTAGTTTAGAGACTTAAGGTTTTTAGTTGGAATTTTTCCACTTATGTATTAACATTTATTTGATGTCTCTGTTGAGCGTTCCCTTTTTCAATATATATTTTTATTTACTTTAAAATATTCAAAGTGTTTCAATTTTAAATTCATCAGATCTTTTCTTGTTTTTTTTTATTTTGTCCTATGTACAAAAAAATTTTTTTTACAGAAAATAGGAAGAGGTGATAACTTTTTTCAAATCTTTGTGTATTCTGATTGAACATATACTACAACTATAATAAATAAGAAGCATGGCCAATTCATTAAAAATAACTTAATAAATTTAATATTCAATTAAAGATTAACTGAATTCATAAATAAAACAATCAGAAGACAGAATGCACGTGTTCAGAAAACATTAGCTATGACTGTGAATTACCCCAAAAATGAAAAAAGAATAGTGACCAATATATATATTTTTTCTATCCTATTTCACTTGATGCATATATTTTGCCTTCTCACTTCAAAATTGTGTTTTTTTTAAATAAAAGATATCCTGTTATTGTTCTCTCCTTTCATTTAAGTATTCATTCTCAGTAACTATGTATTTCTTTTTCCTTTAACTTCCGATTATATTTAATCACTCATAGTCATCAATATATAAATGTTATAAATATATATATCACTACAATATTTTCCTCATTTTACCCATGGGAATTTTAAGAGTTATTATTTTACCACTGTGTGCAAGTTTCACAAATGGCATTCTCGCATCCTGCTCTTACATTAAATGAGGAGGCACCATCTGTAACTATGGTTCATATCCAATAAAGTTTTAGGAATATTAAGTATTTTTATTGTGTGAGAATACATGGATTTAGGAGGAAACTAATTATAATGATTCATAACATAACCATAGCATGTTTTAAATTAATTTTATTATGTCATTGCCAAGCTTCAGTTTATATCATTAAATTTATTATCATTATCAAATTACATAAATTTATTTATATAACGTTAAGTAGCACATCGTACTCCTAAAAATTGGGGGAACGTGATGGATAGTTGTACCCTCATGGTATTTATTATAAGTAGTAATTGTTAATACTTCAATAAAATATTCCTGTTTTTATTTTATTTATAGTTCACATTAACCCTGGTATTTGGCAACAAAAATTAAAAAAAGTTAACATTTGTTACGGTGATGAATAAATATAGATATGGGATTAATAATAATATATTTAATTTATGAGAACAGGGTCAAAATAAAACAATTCAAAACCTGTTTAGAGAAGTTAATAGAGGGAATACACTCCTACGAGTTTTAGTTAGAGATAATATTTTGTATGTTTGTGTTTAAAGACGTAGGGTCATCAGTGCAAATGGTTTGCTCAGGTTAATATTATTTATTACAAAGTACTGGAAAGGTAGATTTATTTATAAAAGTATTTTGAATAAGTGCAATTTAAAATTGAAGATGAATGTGTGACGTTTCAACAATTTAATCTCAGAGATCAATTTCTGAGCACGGAGGTTTATCTTATAACGGTGTTTAAAAAATGAAATATTATAGACATTTTTTTTCTTAATTTAGAAAGACATAATTGGTAAGAAATTGAGGGAATTTATAAATACAATGTACAAGTTTATGAAGCGAAATTTGATATGAACATATTTCAATCATTTTAATATACCAAATCTTAAAAAATGTTAGTTTAATGTTTTTCTCATTAATTTGAAATGACACATTAAATGTTTACAGCAGAAGTTTTAATTGTTGTTTTTAGAAAATTCAAATACATAAAAAATAAGAAATGTTAAATAAATAAATCAATTATTGCATCAGACAAGTAGTTAAAGAAACAAGTAAATTTCATTGCGACTATTTTATTTTTTGAATTATTTATGTCTTTTACAAATTTATTTTTCTTGTTACTTTCACTTATCAATGTGATATGTATAGTAAGGAAAAGTTTTGCCACCAAGAAATATTTTCAACCTGATTTTTTCAACTTTCAATAGAAATACACTTTTAAAGCACCCCAGTCCAAATGACAAGGTCTCACAAAATGGGCTTATATAGAGTTTATGCGGCCATTATATATAAAAAATGAAGACATATAAAACAGAAATTAATTATTTAGGGTCACTAAATGCATACAACATCTCAGTAGCTTTTATAATGAATTCAATAGACTGAAATTGCAACATTTCATTGGTTTTACACATTTTGACTAAATAAAACATATAAAAACTATATTCCAACAATACATTATATATAATGTAATGGAAAAACTGAAGATTTTAGAACAAGAAAAATACATAAGGTATTGTAAGTTAATTGAGAGTGACAAAAAAAAAAAAAGAAAAAAGTTATAGTTCTACTAATAATTTCTATTTTTATAATATTTAAATGAAAAATAAATGTTTCTAGGGAAACCAAATTTTCTGTCTATCTGGTGCAAAGGACATTCCATACCTATAACAATACAGTGGCCTGAGAGATGTTTCAAGGAGAAATGATCCATTTCTTTATTGGGAGGCTTGTAGGCGCATGGCAGATCAGTTGTTGGCATTGGATAAAAAAACAAAAAAAAACAAGAAAACCTAGTTTCAAAATGAAATTCCTATGGAATTTCAATTGAATCTTAAAAAAATTATTTGAAGTAATGGTTGTTAGTGGAAATTTTTCTATATTTTTAATTATTTTGACTGCTTTTATAGTCTCTTTCTAGGTTATTTTAAAAATCTTGAAGTTAAAACATTTTGCTACTATGAAGCCATTTGAAGTCTTAGAGAATGTTTAGACCTCATATTTCTTAATGCACTTCCACATAAAATTGATTAGTAATTCCCAAAGATTTATTCTTTACAAAATAATTATTGAATTTACTCAGCTTGTAACTTCTTTTTTACAAAAACTGCACATACAGAGAAAAACCTATACTATAGCTCAGCCCATGCAATAGATATCAGAATATATTCATTCTTATAAAAATGAAAATTTATATAAATTTTCAATTTTCAATTATCAATAAAACATAAACCATTAAAAAGAATACTAAAAGATAATTTCTCTATAAATGTATACCAATTATAATAGCAATTAATAAATAAAAAGCTTGTATGTTAAAAGATACCAGGAAGAAATAGTTTAATTTATATTTTTAGCAAAAAATATTAAATCTATTAAACATAAAAATATTAATATATTGTTAATAGCATACCCATAATAGTATATAACAACTAAGACTAATAAATATCTATTAGTCAATACATCATTTTTTATAATCAGCAACTCAGAGAAAAGTTTATGCTACAGATAATAAAAGAGACAAAAATATTTTGTTTTAAACACAAAAGTTTATTGATATGTTATAATTTTTTTCCCCAAAAGTAAAACAACAAATAAATATTCAAATCAGGCTAAAAGTCCCTAAACTAAGCTCCAAATATTTAAAGCAAACTGTTTTTTGTGTGGAAGATTCAATGTTAGATGTTAATGTTTGTTTGTGTTTAAAGGCGTAAAACCCTTAGGTCATTAGATGCTAATGTTAAGTTCAATAGTTAAATCAATATAATTTGTATTAATGTTTTATTATGTCAAATTATCAAAAGATTTCTTTTTTAGATAAATCAGACCAAAAAATATTTAGTATCTTTTAACTTATCATAGCAGTCTAATAGTGATTATTTATTTAAAGTACGAATATACAACCAATGCAAAAGAAGCCTGATACGAATTTCTTACAGTTCATTAAAAGTTTTGGCGAGAAACTTTTTTTTCTTATTTATAAAAGTTATGGTATAGGTAGTTCCTATTAGAACATTTTAAATATATTTTTTCTGATACATCTTCTTCAATCATAAATTTCTTTTAATCGATTTAAACCGGTCAAATACACACATGGGGGGGGGGTTGCCACGAGAGCGAAGGCATTCGCTAATAAGTCATTCTTGTATATTTTATATCGCTCAAAAGTATTATTTATTTTGTTTAAATAAAAAAAAAAAGGATGTTTCAGACAACATATTTGTTAAACATTTCTCCTAGAGAGTAAAGAGCAATCTCACAACTACTACCTGACAAAGGAGTATGAAAAGAACCTTATCATTGATATCCTTTGTGGGACGAACCTAATGCTAATGACTATTCTCCATATTTAATTCTGACAAAAATGTTGGGTAGAACAAGAACTTATAAAATGAATAGAGACCGCAGTTATTTTTTAGTTCTGAAAAAATAGTAGGTACTTGAGTATATAACGCACGGCACTAGCAGGCCAATGTTCTGCGCATGCCCCAGCGGTTACATTTTATAACAGTTACATTTCTACCAGTTACCTTGGATAACCTTACATTTTTGACAGACATCATTGTTTGTTTACTAGTCTGTTCGAGCGTTGTTGTGTTTGTTGTTCTTTGTTAATAATACAAGATAATGTCGATATTTTGTTGTTTGGTGTTTCTTAGTTATACGACAATGCTTATTTGGGATTTGGCAAGAACCGAGGAAGATGCAATTCATTTTTGCCAGGAGAAAAACATTTTGCAGAAAAATAGGAAATGTAGGGATAGAGACTCTTTTCAATCCATGTTGAACTGTATAGCAACCCATTTTCCACCGAAATGCGATTGAATGTTAAGTTTTTAAATAATTTTTTGAATTTTAAATATTTTATATATGTTGCATTATTTTACATCCTACACTTATTATTTATGATTAAATATACTTATTATTTATTTATTATACTTTATACTAGTTTTAGATAATTATTTTAATTTTAAATCGTTTATATATTGGAGTATTTATTGATCTCATTATTTTATTTATTTACATTATATACCAAATTATTTTATTATATGTTATATATTCAATTATATTGTTATTACTTCGATTTATGTATTTCCATTATTATTACTCTATTTATTGATCTCGTTATTATATTTATTTACATTATATACAACATTATTTTATAATATGTTATATATTTAATTATATTGTTATTACTTCGATTTATTTATTTCCAATATTATTACATTCCTATTTTGATTTGAATCTGAGATCGCCTCCCTTCGGATATTTTGAAGAGAAAAGATTTGCCGCCCGGCGGCAAATCTTTTCTCTTCAAAATATCCGAAGGGAGGCGATCTCAGATTCAAATCAAAATATTTTAAAAGGTTATCCAAGGTAACTGGTAGAAATGTAACTGTTATAAAATGTAACCGCTGGGGCATGCGCAGAACATTGGCCTGCTAGTGCCGTGCGTTATATACTCAAGTACCAAATAGTATATATTTTTTAAATAATTGTTTTGGTTAAATATTACTTTAATAATTATAGAAAAATCAGGACACCTCATGGTGTGTTTTCAGAACCCAGAGATAGACTAGAGCAACTGAGATAGCGCTAAGTCAGCAACATTTATTTCAGTTATAACTCTTTAGGTCTATTTAATTAATTCAAAGTCAAAAATACATGACAACTATTTAAGACATCTTTACTAATATATAAATAATACATTTAAATTTTTCCTTTAATTTTATTTAATAAGCAAACTTAATTTGATACTGAAGATATGTAAATAAGAAAGACGAGCAGTTTCAAATAATATAAATTTTTAAATATCATCAAATGGCCCAATTATGGAATGTTTATTTCTTTAGACCGGCAACATCAAAAATTATTTTTTAAAACAAATATATAAAATTATTTATATATATATATATCCCTATTTTTCAAATAAATATATTAAATCAAATCAATAAAAAAAGATATATTTAATTGTCTTATTTAAAATAAAGTCAATATAAACCTATAATTAAGTGGATATTAAAATATTCAGATTATATCTGCAGCCTAGGTGAATAAGTGGATAAGTAGAATTTAAGGCAAAAATAAGTTTCTTGTACTTTGGGAAGCGGAATCATGTTCTTTTCGTAGTGAATAATAGGCTATTCATAAGTCAGTCATTGACTTGAAATGGAGTTATTGCTTATATTAAAACTCCACTTCAAGCCAAAAACTACTAGAATGACACAGATCTGCCCCCCTCAATACAATTAACTCACTCGGGACAAAATTCGACTTAACTAGTTATTCAAAGGGGCTGCAGATATAAACTATCAACAAACAAGAATCAAAATAAAACACCATTTACTTATCAAATTTATATATTTTCAAATAATGTTATTTACATCCAACAAATTAAAATAATATTGAAATATATAACTATATTAACAAATTACAAACTATTCTTGACAAAAAAAGCAACTAAATTCTATAATCATAATTCATAAAACAATAAGAGATGATATGCAATTAATGACTCCTAAAAATCACTAAAAGGTAGAACATATTGAACTAAAATTTATATATTAAAAAAAAAAAGTCAGTCATCTTTTACATAGGTTGTAAATGTTGACATGAATTAACTTTAAAAAATCAAAATACTCATAAAATAGAAGAACTTGGAAATCACGTACGCATAAACTATGTGATAATTAAATATATATTTTATTTACTAATGACTTAAGAACTAGTATTCAATGGTAAATAAGGTTCAATCTTAGAAACTACAGAGATATTCTTACCAGTTAATTTACAATATGATGCATTTATTATCTTATAACAAGTGCGGTTCGGTTCAAGTATCTTATACAAAACACAAACTTGCATAATCTTAAACTGAACAAAAACTTATTAATTTTTATTCTGGTTCCTTAATCATTCCAACTATGTCTTCACTATTCATATGTTTTGTCATTTGATCAAACCTCTCCCTTTCTTCTTCAAATGCTTCCCAAAAAGACTTGTTGTTAGGAAAGAAAAATAAGCTTTGAAATTTACTGTAAACATGCTCAGCTTTATTCCTAATTTCTTCGGCGTCTTTATGAAACTCCCGTTCTTCTTCAGGAGTCAGAGGTCTGGGAAAGTTACCCACGTATCTCCTAACTTTCTTAATGGTATTTACAACATCTGGATGTTTTTTCAACATAAGTGCTGTTAATTTCAGCTGACTAAGTTGATCAAGATAGGTTAAACACTTTTTGGTATCGGCACCTTTAATATTCAAAGAACTTCTTATGTTTAAATCTAACTCGAGAAGTAATGTTTCAGTTCTAATGATTTCAGTCCGCATTAGATTATCTTGAACAACGGGCTGTTCAGCATTCTCCTTTGTCCATTTGAACATATGAGCATCAATATCAAAAGGCAATGTTTCACCAGATTCCAAACGCTTTTTAAGGGCATTCGCGTAACTTCGTTCTTTGAACTTCCACTCATTCAATCTTTGCTCGGATGAAAACTGTGGTTGGTTATAACCCAAAGGTATTTTCACTTTCTCATTGTTTACATAGGCAACAACATACTTATCTTCTCCCGTTTCATCTTTGTCAATTTTTTTAACTGGAGCAACTTTAGAAATAGGTTTGACAGGTTGTTGTAAGAGTGAGGTATCTTCGTTTCCTTCGTCTTCGAAGTCAGCAAATCGTTTCGGTTTTATTTTTCTTCCAGAACGAGACATCACCTCAGCATTTTTATGTTCTGCTTCAGAATTACTGACAACTGATGCTCTCTTTTTCTGATCCTCCTCAGTTCCAGAGTCTGAATCTACTTTCCTTTTTTTCTCTTTGGGTTTCGTTATTTTCGGGGTTGGAGACAGAGATGTCTTGGTTCTTCCAGCAGTCGATGTACGCTTAGCATCATCTCCCACTGTGTCATTAAGACTAGACTGTTCTTTAAAACTTTGTTCAAGCTCTGCTAAAGTACTCTGTTCTTCAGGGGATAATTCTGCTTCAATTTGAATCAGGGCCTCAGTGAAGTTTTTGTGTTTTTTAGGTTTTCCTAACCTTGTTTTATTTTCAACAAAAGAGCATATGTCCTCACCTTTTACTACAGCTGTTTCACCGGTTCCGTAAAAGTATATATGGTATCTCATTTTATTCGGCGTTTCGTCAGCTAAACCTTCTACGCGGGCAGGCCATGGTGGATAGCCTCTTACTTTGGCAAACACTTTATCTCCTGAAGAAAACTTGGGCTTCATGGTGATAGAGAAACCACTGTCACTTTAAAAACAAACTGAACAATAAAACAACCTGAAACACACACAACAAAGCGTCCAACTTACATCCTTTGACAATAATGCAGAATGAAGCCAAGTGCCGCGAAAACAGTGATGCTCTAATTCGGGTGGAACGCTTCAAGTATGAATGTCAATGTATTGATTGCTTAAAATTATAAATAAACAAATAATATAACGATATTATGATAAATTAATTTAACTAAAAACAAAGCTAAACATTAAAAGTAGTATTCCTATGAACAATTATTTTTCGCCATATTTCTCTCATACAATTAACATAATTACATAAAAAATATTATAATATTTTTTAAACTGAGTTTATTTCTTGATAAAGAATTAAACTCTTTTTCATTTTCTTCAAACAAATATTTATCACTGTAGTTGACTGTTTTGTAATATCATAAAGGCTATAGGTAATCTTGGTAGCTAAGGTTGTTATGTCATTCTTTAGTAATTGAAGTGATAGTTTTGATAAGGTGAATCGAAATGGAAGGGAATAAGGATTCGGCTGAGTTGTGTATTAATATCGCTGAACGATATATTAGAGAAGGAAAAAGAGACGAAGCAGAAAAATATTTATTGAAAAGTGAGAGATTATACCCTACTCAGAAAGCTAAAGGTTGGTTTTGTTCCTAATTTATTAGTTTCAAATAGATCATAGATGTTTTACCTGAATTTGAAGCCAAATACAAATGGTTTCTTATTATTGTGCTTCATGTTAGTGATTTAGAAATGCTTTGCAGATATTCTAGAAAGTTTGCAAAAGCTCAAAAGTGCTTCTAATCCTGGAAAAAAAGAAACTTCATCTGGTAAAGAAACTTCTGCTAAATCAGGTATTTTAATGATATAATTAATTATTTGATTGTTATTTACCTTTGATCGATCATGATTTACAATAGCCTCAAAATAAATAGTAGTTATCAATCCACGAAAAGACTTCTTGTTTTTTTTAGAAGCTTAGACTCTTTTTTTTAGATGACAATGCTTTTAATTCATCTAGATATTAGGTTTTAATTATTCTCCTAGTTGTTCGTATGTAGAAGTAAAAGAAAAAATTTGCATTGTTTTTCAAGTGCATATCATGTCTCTCCTGTTTTAGGGCATTTTATAATGTTGTTTATTACTATGTTGTATAATTTGGTTATAATTAAGCTCGGTGCTTTATTGCATCATCAAAGCAACCACTAAGGCTATAACATAGTTTTCTTGGAATTATATGTATTAGTTTGATATTATATCTTACTAGAGTTGTCATTCGTGACAGATTTCATTCTAGTAAGGTACTCATAGGTTCCATAGTTTAAATCTTCATATCTCATAAATTTCTTGTTAAAAACCAAGTGAACATTGTGAATCATTATAATGCTAATTTTATTTGTTATTCTATTACTCTGTCTGCAGGAAATACTTATATATTTAAATGGAATTGAGCACAATGGGCCTTTTCAGGCCGAAGTGCATGGTAACATATAAGAGTCATACACAATTAATAATAATATATATTTAAATGCACATAAATTGTTATAATTCAGGTATGGTTTCAGTTGATTTTGTCAGAATACAGTTTTTATGATTGGATTAATGTTGATTGTTTTATGATTGCTTAATTAATTGATATATTTACTATCTTCTCTTGTTATATGCTAAATGTTTACATTAAAAAAACATCAAGAAAATGTTATAATATCATGACCCACATATGACATTTATCTAATGATGCTCGTGTTATAGGTTATTCCTCATGTCCTTTTTTTATTGCAACAAAAATGTGTTTTACAACTAGAGAGTAAAATAAATATATAAATAAAATTGTATAATATGACAATGTTAGCTCATTAAGTTAGGATTCAGTTTTATATCTTGAAGAAACAATAATTGACAGTTTTAGTAATTTAATTTATTAAAACAATGAATTAGCTATGCAAGCTTCTGTTAATGCAGTAGTCTCAAAAGTTGTACTAATGGGTGTAACAAAATTAAAATGCATTGGGTTTATATCAATATCTAAATGAATATATTCTTTTGTTTACATTAATACAAGATACCATCAAAATTTTATTATATAAGAAAAAGCAAAAAGTACTTGAAAAGTTTCTGTCCATATTTTTATCATATATATTTAAGAAATTCAGTGTTTGATAACAATATTATTAATTAAAAAAAAAATCATTTATGTATTGCTCTTACACACCCTGTGATTATATGTATTTAGTAAAGTGTTTTAAATGTATTATATTATATTTTTTATTAAAAATAATGCATTGTTTGTGTTTAACAGGTGTGAAAAAAGAAACTACAATGCCTGAAGTGGAATATACTAAAGAACAATTAGAAGCTGTTAAGAGGTTATTATTCATTTATCATTTCAATCTTTTCATTTTCATGATAATTTTATTTGTTTAAGTTATTAATCTTCTGTCACTTTTTGGTATGTTGTATTTTAATTTGCTTCAGGAAACTATTTTTGTATCGCAAAGTGCCAAGAGATGAGTTTCCTTGTCCCTTTTCCTCTAAAATTTTAATCTCTGATGCCTAGAATTTCCCTTAGTTCGCAAGGAGCTATTTTTTTTCATATCCTTCAGTTTTATCGGAGATAAATTATATATGTCAGAATAAAGTATTGTAACTATAAATACTAATGTTGATATTATACGGTGATGGTGTACTCCTTCCCTGTTTCATTATTTTTTAAATTTTACTTATCTCTTGAAAATCAAATAACTGGTCTTTGTCTTGTACCAAATTCAAAATTAATTTTATTCATGCATATAGGCATGGAGATTGAAAATTAAGGATAACAGATGAATTTAAAAAAAAAATTCATAATATGTAAAAACATTTGCCCCTACGGAATTTTAGTTTTTCTCTTTTTAATTTCATTATAACAATTAATATTGAGGGTTATATTATGTTTTAAAAAACATTAAAAATAACTAAAACATCCACTGCAGAAAGGCGACTGACTAGTCCATCTTTTGAGATTTATCTTTTAACTTTTACCTTAAAGAGAACTTATCGTTTATTATAGATAGAACACTTTTCCGCAAGATAGCATTGTCTTGATAATGCATTCAGTATTTTGTTTACTCCAGATAGTGAACTAGTTCAGGATAAGATCTCTTTTTTTTTTTTAATCTCTTGTTAAATTCATAAAAATGGAAGTTGCCTTTCTGCAGTTACCGATTCAAATTAGATATTTCTATTTCTATATAAAAATTTGCATTTTCGTCTATCTACATATTGAGTTATTTTTTATATACAGGATTAAGCATTGCAAGGACTATTATGAAATACTTGGGATAAACAAGGAAGCAACAGACACCGATATCAAAAAGGCGTACAAAAAATTAGCTTTGGTTCTTCATCCTGATAAAAATAGGGCTCCTGGAGCTGCTGAAGCCTTTAAAGGTTTGATCTCTTTTTTTATTATTATTTTTTTTTCAAAAATATACTCTGTAAAATTTACTTACTTTTATGATTATTTTTCTAGCTATTGGAAATGCTGTAGCAGTTTTGACTAATGCCGAAAAACGGAAACAATATGACTTGTACGGAACCGATGATGAACGAATCAGGCATAATTCATCCCATGGAGATTCATATACAAGAGGATTTGAAGGTATTTGTTTCGTACATACAATCAAATTAGTTTACTATTCTTTTTAAATTAAATTTTCCTAATGAGCCAGAATAATTTTTTTTTTTTGATTAATTTTGATAAAACGATGCCGTAGTTAGGTTCTCTGGTAGCAGGTGGCTGAAGTAAGGTAATCGAAGAATTATGAAGATTAAGATGTTATATCTAAATTGATATTTTATATCTAAACATTGGAAATTATGGCAATTAACTTTCAAAATGATTACTTTATCACTAAATATAATAAATCATTTAACATTTCGGCACCTTGTTTATATGATAGAAAATATTATTTTACTACTTCTCAACAAATTTACTAAATATTTCAATTTCAACATGTTTTATTTTATAATATATAATCGACACTCCTTTGTCACCACCAAAACCTTATTAAGAACCAATCTGAGTAACCCTCCGGTTTTGTTTCAGCTGATGTCTCTCCTGAAGAACTGTTCAACATGTTTTTTGGAACTTCTTTTACATCAGCAGGCAATGTCTACGTGCGCAGAGGAAACAGATGGCCTCGTCGCGGCCCGGAAGAACATACGCAGCAACAACATAGGGATGTTAGTAGCAACTTCAAGTCTTTAATTCTCTGTTTTGTTGCGTTTTGTATCATAAAGCTAATTCCCTACATAAACAAGTTTTTTTAACGCATGCTAATAATGTGATGGATTATAAGTTATTAAATGATTATGTATTTCTAATGCTAGCTCTGTCTTGAATATTATATTATTTGAAGTTCTTTCTTTTTTTTTAAAGAAAATAATTTTATTAAGGAAGTCTACTATCACTTGTTGAAATGGATTATTATTTGAGAAATCCTATATTATATTTGAAATTTATTAGTATGTTAACTTGCAGGAACTTCTTTATAGAGTAGTTACCAATGTTTAATGGTGTTGTGTTTAATTACAGATGCCTACAACTGGTTACTTTAGTATTTTTTTTTTCAAGGAACAGGCTTAGAGACCACGAGAATATCATTATTTTCACTTCTTTTCATACCCCTTCTCTCCTTCCTTCTTTCTTCCAACCTTTTCCTTTTCCCACAAGGACCTTAATTTCTATTAGTCTTTTCCCATAGTCACCCCTATTGAAAAAGTCGTGGTATGTATTTTCAGTCTCTCGACTTCTTCCTTCGTCTGTTTGATGTAACCCCCCTGCACTCTTGTATCCTCTCATTTTATAGAAGATTTCTCTATTTAATCTCTTTGGGTTCATCCCCTCCATGCTTTAGTATTTTATTATAAAATTAAACTCCAGGAAGATAGAACAGAAAAAAAAGAGGTATTCAACAAAAATATATCTTACCTTAGTTAACCTGATAAAAGCTAGAGAGAAACACAAGGATGGATAATGTTAAAATAAAAAATGTACATTCTTATATTTAGTTTGTAGACAAATTTTCCCTTTTTGAACTTGGTAATGGCGAATTTGGACCAGATTTTGCATATAACATCTTTTAATATAATATGAGAGGTCTAATATATAAACAATTCTAGGCTCTATAAATATTGTGGTCAAATGCAGTATAAACCATTCATAGATGCAACCGGTTGGTTAGGATGTCTTGTGATCAAAATAGATATAATGTAAAGGAATATAGAAATAAAGTTGAGCAATGTAGCATTCTATAATTTACTTGAAAAATTTAGCATTCTTATGTTTTCAACTGAGATGTAATACATGAATTGTTTGTCCCCACTATTATTTAGTTTTATTACAAATTTTGAACTTAATAAATTGCAAATTTCTTGGAAAAAAAAAGTGTAACCCAAAAAATATTAATGTTGGGAAAATAACTCCACATTGGTTATGATTTTGAAAATGGTATAAAAAATAAAAATAGAGCTGAAGAACTCGAAGTCTGTTATTTCCACTAGTTTCAAAAGATAGGAAATCGTTGATAATTCACTACTTAGCTTCACTGTCTTGAGGGAAATGGCTGAAAATAGAAAATGGTTGGGAATGTGGTAAATCAATTGTAAAAAATGATACAAACTTATTTATTTTCTGCCAATGTTTCAGACCTAACCTAAAAGTTATTAATAGCCCAAAGGCCACCCTACAACTGTTGTGACACTTGTTCGAATTCGAATCCAAAGAATGAATTTTACTTTTCCGATTTTTGTTATAAAGATCATTTTTCTTAAATAAGAGAAGAAAGAACATTGAACCCCATTAAAGTTTAAAAAATGAAAATATATTTTCCGACATAAATAAATATGAACTTGACTTTCAGTATCTACACAAATTATAATATGAAAACATTGGCTACAATTTTGCAACTGGATCACATTATCAATTACTGTTACCATACTTGTCCTATCTAACGGAATTCTTATTAACTAAAGTTGTATTCAAGAGTAACCCTTTTATTCATTAGAATTATTAATGATTTTCGCTTTAATTAGTTCTCGTTTAAAGCTATAATTTTGGATCCTTACTGTAATATGAATTATTGCTGCTTTAATTAGATCAAACTAAAAAATAACACTCGTTATGCTGCTCAAGATATGTACAGATCCCTAATAGCTTCTTTCCTGTTGAACTTTAATCAAAATTATTACCACTTTAGATACAAATCTTTAGGCTCAGAAGGATTATACAGCAAGAATAATTTTAAATATCAAGTTAAAACAATAATAATGGATTGAATTGGTCAGGGGGTGCAGTCAAAAATAACACAAAATAAGCAAAACTTATTTCAATCCATTATTAGAATTATCCAGTCAACTATTTTCCACTCAAACATAAAACAATAATAATTAATACAAATTTTACACTTGAATATAAAAAGCAATTGTATTATACCTCAAATGACAGTGTGAACCTTTTGTGAGGTTATCAGTTTTATTTTTTATGGTTGTCCATTGAAATTACCATTGTTAAAATGACTTTTTCCTAATTAATATGTTTTATTACTTTAATTGCATTATTTTAATATTGTTTCCAGACAAACAATTACAGTATATTGATGCAAATGCTACCATTGCTGATACTAGTGGCTCTATCTATGATGAGTTCTCTCTTGGTATCTGATCCTGTATATAGTCTCACTCAGAACAGGTAATATTAATATTTATAATAACATTGGTAAATTCTTTTGATTTTATATCATCAGTATATAACTTTAGTGTGATTATAACCATATTCTTAATTTGTTTCTTGGTTCAGTATCAATAGGGTTCATTTTTGAAAAAAATATTAGGGCAGCAATCTATGTATTGTTGTAACTAGAAATTTTTATCACTTGTGTGTAAAAAATTGTAAACTGATTATCTATCTGATTCACAGTGAATAAGTGTTCAAGTCGAATTCACTCCAGAGAGAGAGAGAGAGAGAGTTAATTGTATTGAGGGAAGCATAACCATTTCATTCTCCAAGTTTGAGGCTTGAAATGGAGTTGTAATATAACCAATAATCCAATTTCAAGCCAGGGCCTGACTTAGTCACTTAAGCACTATGAGAGTAAAACGATTCCGCTTCCCTAAATATAAGAAACTCGTTTTGGACAATACTCGACTTAACCACTTATTCACCAAAGCTGCAGATATATTTCAATTTAATATTATACAAACTTTCACATTTTACTTTTTTTTTTATTAATTAAATAATTTTTATATTATTACTTAAAATTACATATTTTAAACTTTTTGGTTTAAATTAGATACTTTTGACTTAACAACATAAATCTTAATATTCAAACCAACTATCCTATCTATATATCTGCAGCCTCGGTGAATAAGTGGTTAAGTTTAAATTTGTTCAATATGAGTTTATTGTACGTAGAGAAACGGAATCATTTTATTCCCGTAATGCATAAGTGGATAAGTCAAACATTGGCTTGAAATGAAACTATTGCTTATAATACAACTCTACTTCAAGCCAAAGACTATGAGAATGACACGATTTCACTCCCTCTCTGGATGAAATTCGACTTAACCTCTTATTCACTGGAGGGTGCAGATATGGTTGTAGATATAGACATATTCTTTGCCTTCAGTATAATCATATATTTATTAAATACTATTTACTCTATTAAAAATATAAATTTCAAATTACACATGTTACAGACCTGGCCTGATCTAGGTACCTTTTCCATCCATCACCAACACGTCCCTCGTATTCCGCTCTTTTACAACTTTAGATCCATAAATTCCTACAAAGAAAATGAACTGTTGCGTACATCAACTTTATCAGTTCATTACATTTCCCCCTGCAAGACATCTTCATGTTGTATAAATGATAGTTAACTTTTTTTCCAATTGGGGTTTATTTATTTAATTTCCCCAAAATTATACTTCTGATAATGTAGTACTAATTGGTGTAATCTTAGATCAAGAGAAAATTTGTTACCCTTTCTATTACTTGTAGTTTCTAACCTGTTAATAATAAATATGTCCACCATACCTTACAGTATACAAAAGAAGATATATATATATTGTCAATATAAATTCTAAGTATCTAATGTGAAAAAACATATTTTTCATTCTCGTTCTATAGCGTTTCCCTTAGTATTATAAATAATTTAAACAAAATCATTCATTAGGCACAAAAACAATGTATAGTGACATAGGGAAAATATGTTTGAGGATAAGCTCTGATTTTGAAAGAACCTTTTAAAACAGTTTTTTCACTCCCCTGAAAAGTGGTGTTTTTCACTTCAATTATTTGCATTTGTATCGATGATATATTTAAAACTAGAAATTATAAATTTTAATTTTAATATGTGCCACTTCCTTTTTTTGTGTGCTTGTTAGGTACAAAATTAATGCCTCATTAATTTAATAAGGAATTAATTGCTTAGAGTTATTTTCATGTTGGCCATTTTTTCTTGTCCTCAATAGATTTTTATAATATTCAATTAGATAATTTAAGTGAAAAAAATAGTATAATCTGTTATGTAAAGGTATGGTTGCCATTTCTGTAGCTGTAAGATATCATATTTACTATAAAATTATTTTATCACTGATAATTTATTTATATTTCTGTCTATTGTGTATTTGTTTAAATTTAAGGAAACAGTTTTTCAGACTTAGTCATCAGAACAAAAACTAAAACTAACATCTATCCTTTAATATCACTTTAAATTATTGATGCTTATTTCAATGAAAAATTATCCAGGGACTTCTAAAAGTTTGCTTGTTGGGACTGATTTTTTTTTTTTTAAAGCTTGTCTTCTTTCGGTATATTGTTAGGACTCTAATTTAATTTTGATATAAAAGCAAAGGCATGAAATTCTGTACTTAAAAACTGCCTCAGACTAAACATTTTGATTGCAAAATTTATCAAATTTACTGGTAGCTTTAAATCCGTTATTATAGCGAACCCTAGATATTGTTTAATAAAACCTAATTAGTGTCATAGAGATACTATTTTGTATTCCTTCTTACAGGTGTGTCTTTTAACAAAAATTAGATACATTTTCCATCCATTCCCTTAAAAAATATATGAATATGTTTTGTCTCATGGCTTGTATTAGATAGAAGAAGTATAAACTCAAAGTGAAATTAGCTTAAAATGAAAAATGTAGATGTTCATTTATTTGTCGATGAATTGAACTGGAAAACAAGCTTTCCCTGCTTATTTGAATTTTATCATTTTGCTACTCAGAATCATTTTGGTCGATGATACCATTTTTATTTTAGTATGAATCAGGTAAGTATTTTCAATGGAGTTAACCAAAGTGTTGTTTAGATACTCTACATTAGTTCTTTTATTTCTTAAGATATTTCATTTTAAAATAAATGTTGCTTTTTTTGAGAAAATGTGTGTCTACTTGAATAACAAAGAGGGGAAGAATATTTTTAGAATTTGTTTTAACTTTTTAAAGGTTATGGTAAAGATAATAACACAAAATTTTATTTGCATTTACATATGGCAGTAGGAGTTAAAGTTGTCATGTATTATATGTTTTCAACATAAATTATAAGTGATTAAAAAATTATACAATATGTAAACATAATAAATAACTTGCAGGGATTATTAAAATAAAAATTGTAAAAAGAAATGGAACACAAAAAAAAAAAAGTTTTAGGAAGAGTTTATTGTATCAGATTCTTTGTAGAGACTTCAAATTAAAAACATTTTAGTAAATTAATTAGCTATCTTTCTTTTACGCCTTTGTGATAGTAAAGTAATTATTTTTAAATATATTGCCATTATTTTTGTTTCAAATAATGAATGAAAAAATAATATGGTAAAGAATTCCCCTGCACATTTTTAAGAAATAAAGCAAAATAAGTATGTGTCTGCATACAAACACACATACATAAACATCAACACAGATGCACGTGTGTGTGTGACAGGTGTCAACAAATTTCTTCAAATGTTATTTCAAATTCAAAAATGATAACGTGGGACTCTAACAGCTCTTTAATGTTCTTTTAATATAAAACAAAAAGTTTTAAAATATTTTCTATTAATGATTTACGATTGTTCTTCTTTTATTTTATTTTATTTTTTTTGTAGTAAATTTCCTGTGATGAAGACAACAATGTCGTTGAAAGTACCCTATTACGTCAAAGAAAACTTTGCATCTACGTACCAGGGCAGTATACGTAGGCTTGAAGCTTCAGTGGAAGAGGAATTTATTGCTAATCTAAGGAATGCTTGCTTCAGGGAAAAGCAATATCGTAAGTAAATTTTTAAAACTCCATTAGTTTTAATACAAGTTGAATTTGAAAATATTATTTATGTCCTAAAAGTTCTCAATCAAGTCAATTTTTAAAACTCCATTAGTATTAATATATGTTGATTTTAAAAATATTACTTATGTCCTAAAAATTCCGTGTTGTGTTTCTACTCTTTATTTGATTAAAAATATAGTATTTTCAGATGTTATTTTAAGATATATCTCTCATTTTTATATTGTCATAATTCAAGTTACAATGTATCGATGTTCAATACATATACACATTGTGTTAGCAGGATAGCTTAGTAGATAGTTTGTTGTGTTACTAATCTCTGTGTTCTGAGCTTGATATCAGCTGTGGTAGATAAATTATGTGCCTCTTTTAATAATTGAAGGGGTGAGTGGATGAAGGAGGTATGTAACGGTGGTATTCTAATTCAGTCAATGTGAGGGATGAATGAAATATGTTTTGCCCTGTCTTTTGGTACTAACATCAATTTCCTAAGAACCTTATTTAGCTAGTGTATATTTATGACTTCATACTCTAGTCATTTAATTTTACCAAATATATTTCTATTGATGATGTCCCTATGTAATGTAAAATACCGCATGCACCCTCTTCTAAGGTGGAAGTATTTGATGGTACATTGTTTTAGAGAACTAGTAAAGATTCATCAATATAATAACCTGCCTTCTTCATCGCTCTCAAAAACACGTTTACAAAAATTTTTATAAATATAAAAATACAGTTTTTACCAGTAAGTAATGTGTTTTCATTGACTTTTATGGAATGATTCTATAAAACTGCATATGAACGCTCTACGAGTTATGTGCATATAAAATATATGAATGACCTTCATTTTAAAATGGCGGATGTTAATGTCAACTTTAATTAACTTCCTTAGAGGACCCGTTCCTTTGATGCGGAATATAAAAAAATTAGCCCATGGTTTTTGGAATGATAGTTTTTTTTAATTTGTATTCTAAATACATCTTTAAAGGTAGTTTCTCAAATTTTGGAAGAGAATAGTCATTTAATTTTTGTTTTTAATCTATTGCAAAGGTTCATTACTGAAAAAATTAAATTAAAACATAACCTATAAAACTTTTTGTTATAACTGCATCAACAATATAAGGGTTTTATGCCTTTAAACACTTACAAACAAACAACTACAATAATAAATATAACCTTTGTGCGTGGAAGGTGTTATGTACTATGTACTATGTACTATGTACTATGTACATAAAAATAAACACAGAATAAAATATTTACCAATGATAGGAATAATGAATTATAGTAAAAACTTAAAAAAAAAAAAAATGTATATATATATGTATAAACTAAAAAAGTATCAATATAACAACTTTAGTGCTAAATATCTTAAAATGTTGATTTTATTTTCATTCCTTCTGCTGTGCTTCATCCATTTTCGGGCCCTTTGATTATAGCAAAGTTGCATTGAGTATTCATTTAGATCTTAATATTTCCCTTTTATATAAAAAGTGTACTGTTAAGTTAGTTGTTATAGAGGTTAATAATAAGATATAGATAGAGACAAGATATCCTTGTTATGCTTCAGTTTTCAATTTCGCTTCTGTTTTAGGAGAATCACTCTTGTGGAGGGCTCGCAGTTACGGTGACGAGCAGCTATTTGCGAAGGCACAAGGAATGCGGACGCCTTCATGTGAAACACTCAGTCAGATCAGCGTTATATAATTTCTACATTAGTTTATCATAAAATTTTAATATTGCTATTAATTTTCTTGTCATTTTAATGTTACTTTGTCTGTAGAAAACTTTGATTTTTCTCTTTCTTTTTGTTTGTGTGCTTTAATTAAGTCTCATTCTTATTTATTGCATTATATCAATATATATATATATATATGTATATATCAATTTAGTCAAATCAAATCAAGATAAACAAAAAATTATTTATTTCTACAAGATTATAGAGTACATATAATTTTTAAATTAATGATAAGTATATCGATAGGTTTAATTATAATTATTGTAGATACATATAAACTTTATGATCCATTAGGGTTAGATATATACCATTCTTTTATGTGTTTAAATGGTTGATACCTTTTTCATTATTATAGATATTTTTATTACATTTAAGTCAAATCTTTTAAGTATTTTCTTGTTCTTGTTTTAGATGGTTATAGAGTCAACCAATAGGAGTCTTGTCACCAATTTGGAGGATTCGGGCATTTGTCTGCACCCAGTATTTTAGCGCGTGTTCATCTTTAAACTTCCACCTACCATTCTCACCTCATTTCATGATATAGCCTCTCACTAAGTACTACTTGATACTACCCATAACTTATTTAATATTATTTTTGTGGTATTGATGAATATAATTTTTTTATTTTATTATTATTCAGTTTAAAAAATAGTTTTAGTACCAACAAAATTATATCCATCTTGATTATACTCAAACGAATAAAAAAAAAGTATTTAGGAAAAAAAATGTTTCAATTGTGTTTGTAGATAGTGTATAATGGGGTGTTGATATTGATGGCACTTGGTCATGATTTGCAGGCCAAGCATATAATCAATTACAAAATTGATCTAATGAATGTTCGTTCATTCAATAACTTGGAAACTGTTATTTACAGAGGACGAAAATTCTCAATTTGAACAAATCTTAGGTTCTTACTTAAGGACATAAAGTTTCTATCATGCCAAACTTGAATTACCCTAAAAGGTGAAAACAAAAGAAGAAGGTAAATTGATGAATAATAGACAATTTCTATTCTAATTTAAACAATTCTGTTTGTAAATAAGAAAAACATAAGGCAATGTAGTGAGGGGTCAGCATAGCTTCTCTAGAATGCAATTGAATTAAATTAGGATTATAAATGCATTTAATTTTACCCTTTTAATTTTTTTTAATACAAACAAATGAGAGAATTCAATATGTTATTGAACTATTTTTATTGTCGATACAAATTTAACAATTGAAATATTTACTATGCATGTAATTTTCAACATAATTTTATTGTTGTCTCAATCAACGTAAAATATATAAGATTTTTTCTGATCTTAAATGTTGACTTTTCAAGATGAGACTTTAAAGCTTGGTGGATTTAGCCCTGCATCAAGGCTATCTAGATCTACTACTATATTGCGAACACTTTAATTAAATAATTTTAATATTACTTTATAGAGAAAAATTTTAGTACAATGCATTTACTTTATTTAGACATATTTTCTTTTTTTTTAATTTTACTATTTAATATAAATAAATGAGTATTTAATTAGTTAATTTTACTATGTGTAATACAAGTCAAATTGTAAAATAATTTCCAAAACAATTTAAAATTTAATGAGAACAAGTTTTTATGATATTAAAATATTTCATTTATTATTTGTTAAATACTCGTTTTATTTTATGATTTATGATTACAGCAGCATAGGATTACTGATATGCTCTATGGTGAAAAAAAAATTCATTTTTTGGCCAAATTTACATCTTCATTGATCTCTAAATTTTCAAATCAATATTCGTTTGTTTTTTATGTTCAAATTAAATAACTTAGTATTTTTTTCATATTGTGTAAAACGATTCTATATGTCAATTTTTTGTTTAAGTTCATTTTTTTATTTTTATTTTACAGGCCATATTTTTCTATTATTAATGTTGTAAATAAGCTGAAAGGGTAATAATATATCCGACACTTAAAGTATTTATTAATGATCGCTATTTACAATAAATAATACTTTGTAATCAAAGACTCTTCTTTTTACTTTCAAATAAAAATTTGAAAATGCTGCAGTTACTAACTTTGATTACCTGCTTTACTATGCTTACAAAGCAGTTGTAGTAGTTACTAAGTTTCGTTTTTCCCAAATCATTTCAAATTCGACTCACAGCACGACTCTATTTAGCACAATATAATTTCGATATTGCTTAATGTATATTAAACTTGTGATTTCTTTTATTTCCTCTAAAACGTTTTTAATAATAAAAATATATAAGTCGATTTAAACTAATTATATAGTAGTTATTATTAACAAAAAAATGCACTTATTTGTTACAACCTTATATGCATTTAAATTGCTTTACATTTGATTACGTTGTATCCCAGTTGAGTCAATCAGTTCAAAGCAACTTTGAGTTAGTTGTCAATAATGCATGAAAATTGTCTTTTAATTTGTTTAGCAGGGTAAATAGATAATTGCATTGTCAATCGTAGTTGAAAATAATATTTATTTTTAGAAATTATAAACAACTTTTAACATACAATATTTATATGAAAGATTTAAAATTTCTTTTTTAAGCTCAAGCTTATATTGCTATATCTGTATTGGTGATGCGAGTCATTATATGAAGGCTATATCAAATATTTTTTTCCAATTTAGTTCTTTTAGTTAGGCATATAATGTATTGATACAATCATGGTAAGCATATCCGGTTTTAAATATTTAATGATCAGACCAAACATTCTCCTCCCATTTGGGATAGGTGGGAGTAAACACTTCTAATGGGGCAAAAACTACTCTGGCAATATTTTTATTATTTTTTTTGGCAATCATAATTCCTAGTGGAAGAAAATAAGATAAGTGTGATTTTTTGTTTATTTTAAATAATTTTTATTATTGAGAAGTGCTGTCAGTTTTTTACTTGGCAGTATCATTTTTTGTTAGTACACTAACTTGTATTTTTGGTGGGGAACATTCTTTTAAGAAGAACTTCTGACAATGCTTTAGTTTATCTTGCTTTTTTTAATTATTCAAGTTTATTTTCTTTATCTTTGTGATTTTTTTTTTTACAGCCAGTTTATTTGTTATTTTTATTAGCAGAACGTTTTTGATCAGGAAAAAAAACTTTCTCTTGCAGACCGAGATACTTAGTGTATTTTATGATGTAAGCTTTCAGACTAAGAACAACAGTTTATTTTCATTTGTTTAAAAATAAACCATTATTTACAACTATTAATGTTTCGATGTTTGGCAAACCTATTGAGAATTCTAATTAAATTCACAAAACTTAGTAGGATGTTCGGTTGCGATTTCAGCCCCATGATATGGAATAAAAACTAAAATTTAATTATTCAACCTTTAAACAGAACCATTCACGGAATAACAAAAATCTTTGCCCAAAAAATAAAACTTAAAAAAATAAACAAGATTCCTAAATGATTGGAAACTAATAGATTTAACCTTCACCTACCTGTTGGCACGACTACTTAGCTTATCCTTCTTAAATGATAATATTAAATTTTTTGTATTAACTGGATAATGGCCATGGAATTCCTTGCTGTGTAGCCATTTAAATTATCTAGTCAGCTCATCTTCTTTCGGACTAAATATTTTATTTTTAAAAACTTTAAGGCGCTGTTAAAATAAGTCGTCTTGTATTATAATACCAAGATCCTTTACTTTTGTTTATCTTGAATAATGTAGGCGATAAATTCTTAAAGCTCCAATTGTACTCTCATGTATCAGCCCATATATGTATGTAGGAAATTAATACCAAAGTTAAATATTTGAAAGTATTATTTATTTTAAAAAATAATTGCAAAGTTAGTTATTATTTTATTTTATTTATTATTTGTTTTAAATATAAATAGGATTCATAATTGAGTGCGTGGCTTATCAAAGATTGATCTGATTTTACTTTAAAGCCATAGTGGATTTAAAATTTAATTTTTAGGGAGATGATCTATAACTGGTGACTTGGGAATAGAGATAACACTTATTATCAGAGGAGCTTGGAAATGTTTAAAGGCCACTGACCAAAATTTGATTTGTAACAGCCAACTTGATCAAATAATTAGAAATATAGTTTTGAAGTTGTTGGTTTTTTTAAAGACAATTAATTAACAGTTAATTGAAGGAATAAAAATGTTTATTAGTAAGACAATTTTTTATTAGACATATTTAAATTTTTGGTTAGAGTCGATTTTGTTGCCAACAACTGATGTGTTTTAGTGTTTTCACAGAACTCAACAATAGTTGAGACATCATTTGTGTAAAGCGAATACAGTTATTTTATTACTGTATAATACAGGTGTATAACAAAATTATTGTGAGTAGCTCAATTGATAGTTGAACATGAATAATTAAAATTTAGTTGTTGGCCTACAAATTAAAATATATATTTTTTTAATTTAAGAGGCCTTAACCCAAAATCCACTAGTGCTTTAAAGTGCAGTGACTGACTTGATAACCCTCTGAAGTACTCAGATTTGTATATTTGTAAAGTGTAGAATAGTCCATTTTATTTTTTCTTTCATGGTGTTAAGATTATTGAATTGAGTAGTCAGTGGAAGATTGAATTTTCAAAATGGTCTACAAAAAGTTATAGTCCCTGAAAATCTGTTATTCAAGCAATGTTTTTAGGAAGATTTTAATGTATTGTTATGTTTATTGAATAGGTGTTAGATATGTATTAAGATGGAAATCTGTGGGGGACTCTTTTTTGTCAACTTTTTCCTAAGCTTTCGAAAGTCCTATGAATTTCCTGTTACTATGCTGCTTTATTCTATTATTATTACAAATTTGGCATATGATGTTTGCATTTGTTTCGTTTTTATCAATTTATTTTTAAATAATTAGGTTGTTTTAAGTTCCTTTTCTGAAAATTTTGTTGTTATTATAACTGCATGTTTTGCTATTAAGCAAAGATATAAATTTGTTTTTATTTATTTTATTTTTTTAAATTGAATTGTTATTTCCATGTTATTGGAATTTGAAGAGAAAAAAAATTGTTTCTAAACATAATGTGATAAATTAGAATTATTCCATTATAGTGGATGTAAGTTTATTAAATAAAGAAATATTTATTGTTAAAACTCATTTTGATTTAAATGATTTTCCTTGATCATATTTATATAATTATAAGTAAGGTTCAGAATTGCATCTTATGTAAGATTTAAATTTGTAATACTTTTTGATAAATGTATATCATTGGTGTAAGTTTTGGTATTGTGTTGCATTTTTACATGTAATTTTGTAAATTTTAAAAATACTTAGCTGAAATGAGGCGTGGAGATGCAAAAAGGTTTAAATCCATATTTTATCATTTTTAATTTTTTTAACGTTTCCTCACAACTTTAGCATCCTCTATACGGTGGTACATGGTTCACCATTCAAAATATCCTAAATCCAATCTAATTTTTCTAAAAATAATTGTCTCAAATAAATAATCACCTGAATTATGCATATTTTTGTGTTTCCTGAAAAATTTTCAAATTTGGATTTACCCCCTTTTGCATCTCCATGCTTCAAATGTGATCTCATTAGTTAAGGATTCAAAATATTAAATTTGTTTAGTTTTTAATCATTAAGAAATTAGTTGCTTTACTTCAATAACCATAATTCAATTATCATTTTAGCTGCTCGAATTTTCAGGTATTGATAACTGGTATGATGCTGTCATTCCAAATACAAAATGATGGATCTGGAAATTTCTGCAACCCAGAAAATTAGGTTAGGAATATGGACACAGACGAAGGAAAGCTAATTTCTTGAATTAATTGGTCGTATTTTTAAGTAATTAATGTATTATAAAACCTTATATTAAAATATTATTATTCAGTCTTGAAATTACTAAGCTCATGTCTTTTGTCCCGAAATCTAAAAATCAGAATTTATAAAACAATCATTCTTCTCTACGGATGTGAAACTTGGCCGCTAAAGCTGAAGGATGAACAACGTCTTTAGGTATTCGAAAATGAAATGCTATGTAGAATATTTGGTCAAAAAAAGGATGAAACCACTTGGGAATATTGGAGATTAGATAACACGGAATTGCGAAGCATGCATCCGGTAAATGTTATTCAGATGATAGCGTTGGGAAGTATAAGATGGCCCTGTAAAGTTGCTGGGCTTAGTTACGAACAACTTCCTAAGATGTTGATATACCGACTGGGAAGGGTCTGAGGGGTAGACCGAGGCTTAGGGAGGATTGCGTTTAGAGTGAACTTTTGGCTTTGGGTGGTGTTCGGTGTTAAGCAGAGATTGCTGGTATCGGTATCGAGCCTTTGGGTTCGCTAAGTTTTTTCTTATTTATATTTAAATGCAACAAACATAGAGACATTTGCAGAAATGACACAATAGAATAGAAAAGTAACTTAATTCTGGGACTAAATCACTTAAGAATAACAAATATGAACAAAAAATGAAACATAATATATATTTGGCCGGAAGGCTACATATATAAATCATAAGGTCTTTATCAAGTGCCAAGAAAAGTAAAAAATAAATAAAAAGAATAAATCTTTATAAAATATTAACCAATTTTTTAAGAGAACAAATAAATTAATTATAACATTTAAGTATTAACCTACTCAGATAGCATCTTTTTGGGAAGGCAGGAGATTTTGGAAAAGAAATGATTTAATTGAGGATAGTGAAGAAGCATGCCGAATTATAGGAGGAATTGAGTTTCACACTGTGGTGGCGAGAGGGTAAGGAACTCTTGAATGTTTTAGTTCTGTGGGAACGAAAGGCGAGATCTTGTTTCATGGTGCTGGACTGGGGATTTCTTCAATTGGAGGAGAATGTAGAAGGTTAATGGGGGTATAAGAATGCACTGATGACATTACAATCAATTTAGAAGAAAATAAAGTTTTACATTCTTCACTTCTTCCAAACGAGGATATCTGTACTTAAGAAAAAAAATGTAAGATAAACCATGAACTTCTGATGGATGCTGCATTAGTTTTCAGTGTCGTAATAGTAAATAAAGACAAAAGCCATTATGATGTAGCTTTGATATTAAAAAAAAATGAATCAAATCAGATCAATTAATTGTTTAATTATCGATCAATTTAAACCAAGGTAATGAATGAAAGTTTTTTTGTCTTTCATGAATATATCAAATAAATTAAATTAAATTAAAATTATATTAATCTGTTAATGAAACATAAAAAATTAATGCATCCTTTTGCAATTCCTTCAACTTGTATAGCGAATTTATTAAATAATCTAATCCTAACACCCTCTTCAAGAAATATAAAAAATAGTTATATTTATGCATATTAAAAATTATAAATTCACTAAAAAATGTATATTTTTTAACATAGAAGTAAAATCAACAAAGTGTAGTGAATGTTATAATTAAGACATATTGGCAGGCATTTAAGGAAGTATTTGTTTAATGAAATTGGTTTCAATAAATATAAAATAAAATTGGCAAAGAACTTTTTTCATATTTGTATATTTAATTAAATTAAGAAAAAATATATGAACTGTCATTTAGAAAATCAAATCACTAAAAGTTTTAATTATAACATAATTACTGAAGAATTTGGTTGGAAATAATTTTTTATTTATTTTTGGATTGCGAATAATACAGCCAGCCACACTTATTGGCAATAATTATTAGAGATCTAGTTTTTCATTCATACTTAAGATGGAAAAAAAATTAAATGAATAAACTTTAAAAAATAAATGAAATGACTTAACTTGAACACATTGAAATCTTTTTAATTATATACTTTTATTTGAAAAGAAAAGATATGTCCAGGGCCGGGACTCGAACCCGGGTCACTACCGTGGTGCTCTGCTAACTGAGCTATCCTGGCTTGCTTCTCGGTCAGACATATCCTTACTTTTTACAACTGTATTATAACAAATAAATGGCAGGAATGGTACATATTGGCATGAATAAAGACAAGTAGAGAAACAACCCAGTGATAGTAATCAAATAACTAGTTCACCTTAGAAGGTCACAAGGCCATCTTTTTTTCAGACGCGTCAGAGGATTATCAGGAATCGAAGAGGTTGCTAGGTTTGAAACAAGTGAGTGGGAATAAAGTTTGTCATGAGAAGATTGGTATCGGATTTGGGCCAAATCAGCAACAAATGGTCATTTTGGATTACTTTGTTTGTAACAAGGTGAGGAGCATTGAGGATTTTGGATTGTAAGGATTGAATACGAGAGGAATTTTTTGGCTTAGTGGAACCACAAAGCTCAACCCCGTAAGTCCAGATGGGTCTAATGATAGTCATGTATATGAGTCTTTTGTAATTAATTGGGAGCGTTTCTCTAGTAAATGTTGAAGTAGCCTGAAATAGCGAGTTGTTTCAGTCTAGTCACATTCAAATCTATATGCACTTCATGTTAAATGTTTATAATCAGCCAAGTAGCCTTAATGAAAGATTAGTTATTAAACTTAAGTAAATGGAAGGACTCTATGTTTGATTCGTAATAGAACAAATTGTATCAAATTAAATTAAATTTTAAAGTAATTAAAATTTTTCTTAATAACACATGGACATTAATCAAAATCATTTCTTTGTAGAAAAGAGTCATTGGTTAGATTAATGGGAGTTTTTATACTTATCCATAAAAAGGGGGTATTATTGCACATACTGTAGAAAATTCATGGTGAGCAAAGAAGCACTATTGGCAAACTTAATAAGGGTCACTTGTGGTATAGAGCATAACAACCTACTCTGCCCAAGATCACGGGGTCGCAGCCCGGCAGGTGGCCCTAGGTATTTTTTTAAAAGGAGTTATGCTGGCCTTTGACTTCTTGACTATCCTAATTTTACCTGGATAGCCAAAATTTAAGATTCCCATTGTAACATCATCTGATTAGCCATAACAGTATAAAGTGCTGTTAAATGAATCATCAAACAAACTCAATTGGTAAAGTTTAAATCCAAGTCAGGAAAAGAGAAGAAATTCTGGAAAGCATTGGAAGGTATGAAACAGCTATATCTCTTTCAAAAACTTTTTCATTTTGATATAGAGCAAGTAGTCAAGTTACATAAGATGCTTAAGAATTGGTATTGAAAATGACCATTAACTCAAACAGGAAGTCATATTACCAGATGTTATGGCATTGGCATATACTTTAAAGCAAACTCAATGGGGTCGGAAAATTAATTCTGAGAAATCAATAAATGGCATTAAACTTGCTTGAGAGTAAAAGAATAGATAACACTAATAAGAAATATTTTCAAGTATCTTGGGACTGCATTTGCCATCTTTGCTATAAAACAATAATACAAAGAAAGCAAGAAATGAGCAAAAGGTAATTGGCTTCCTTAATGTTAAATTAAGCACACCTTTTATTACTTTAGAAACACTTAACTGAACTTTAAATAGGCAAAAGTCATCGACAGTGAGAAAAGTACAGAACAAAAATAAATTATTGGGTCTTGGGATGGATTTTTGGTGAAATTAAGCATTTCAAGGTTGCGGATTCCTAATGGGCAAATAAGAGAAGGGTTAAACTAAATATATTCCTTGAAATTAGGAAAAGAAGATTAGTATTGTATGGTAATGTCATGTGAGCAGGAGAAACACCACGGATCCTTCAAGTATGCACAGAAGAGCCCTAGACAAGAAAGATCCCAGAGAATGTATAATGGCTAGAGGTTTGAATGTACTAAAATAGATCTATGGAGGGAAGAGATACTGAGTATGAGTAACTATTGTGCAAAACGTAATAAAAAAAAGAAACTTTGTTTCTATGAATTCATTGAACTCTCTTTAATTGTAAGCCTAGATTCTGAATTCTTTCTTACGAATTATAGGAAATATTTCTGTAATGATGAGAGATAATAAGGTTTGTTAATTTATTTAACATCACTTCACACTGCTATGGCTAAACCAATGTTGATTCAGTGGGAGTCCTAAATTTTGCCTATCTAGGTATAATTAGGGTTTCCTTAACGAGTACCTGATACCGCACTACTGTTTTATGTCCCCTCTGAGAGACAGCATAGCCAAGGATCTTTAGAGATAATGAGCTAGCTGTTGATAGTCCCAGGTCTAGAAGCACTTCCATCAATTAAAATTTCTATTTCAAACTGAAATTGTTCTAATAAAAAAATTATTCGGGTTCACCCCCATACTTGTAACCTACATTACAAGCCTTGAAATGTGGGTTTCTAATAAATAGTTGTCACTATTTAAGAAATTAATTCTTTGACCTCCACCCGAACAATATAAATATATTATTTATTTACTTAATTTTATTATTACTTGTTTAGTGTTATGTAGTTTTTGTTATATGGTAGACTAATATTCTCTTTAAATCAAAATTTATTTCTGTCAGTTATTACCATCACAAGTTTATCTTACATTTTAATAATGTGGCTGCTTTTTTTTCAACATTTGGTTATTAATTTCTTTTCTGTTTCTCTTACTGACTTGTCTAATATGTACACTTTATCTTGATTATTTTCTTAGTTGTATCTTTCCATCCATGGAAATCTTTCAAATAAGGAAGATTAATGTCACTGCCTTAAAACTATGACTAACCATGAGATCCAAAGTTCAAATCATGGAGGAAATTAAGCAGCATAACTCTAACTTTTACCATAAATAAATATAAATTAAAAATTTGGAAGCATCTCTTACTATCTATGAAAATTATGCTCAATAACCTGGTCAAAGCTTAAATTAATTTTAAATTTCTCATGGAGATGATTTGTCCTAGATCAGTCACTAGATCTTCCCCCTTATTTTTGGGTACCCACTTACTGACTGAGACTGGGAAGCCCAAGATGCATAGGATCCATCTCCAGCTGCTAATAGACTATGTAAAAGTATGCCGAGTGGTATTTGAACTCAGCGCTCTACCACTGAGCCACTCCTAGATTTAAGCTGACTCACCATTAATTAAAACATTACAAAACAAAATCTTGACAAATGTTTTGTCTCTTATAAATATACCAATTCCTACTTAAAATTATTCAAGTTTTCTTTTTTCCTAATTGATTGCAACACTATCATTCTCACACTAAATATGAATTAGATCCAAACGTTTTATTAATAATATTGATTGAAAATTATTTTCTATTTTCTGAGTGTAGATTGATTTGATGTTAATTTTAATAAATAATGTTGAGAAAATAATCATGAAATGGGAAAAGATTAGGTCATATTCTTTAACAGGAAAAGTGACTCAGATATCAATATTCATTTAATAAAAGCCATGCTATTACTGGATGGTACTGAAGTAGTGGAATTGAGTGTTGAGCTGTGAAATGAAAATTATCACTGATTTCATAAGATATAATTTCAAACAACTGTTAATATTTTCACTGCACCAGGGAAGTAGCACTTAATACAGTAACAATTGTTAATTACAGTAAGATCTATTGATGGTTTGCGAATTTCTTGCGCGAGCGAAATTATTTGGCAGTAGCAAATAATTTAAATGAATAAGAATTTTATCATTGAATTCAAAGCAGACATCATCCCAGTGTCTTGAACTGGTAACAGCAGTATCAGGGAGTTGTACCCAAATGAGTTTATTTTTTACAATTGAAAATAATGAAGATGTATTGAAAGAAACAGATACATGCTGATTAAGCCGCTCGCAATTCCGCCATCCGAATAACAGGAAAACTGCATTGACAGTTTTGCTGCAAATTCATTGACATTCCCTAACCAATACTTAACTGTTTCAGATTAAAATTAGTAAAACTTGAGGGTTTCTTAAGACCCCATTCACATAGAACTTACACATTTTTAATAGTTTATTACGGCATTCAACTAACAATCTACAGATTTATGGTGAAAACATATTTAATGCTTTAAATACTTAAAATTCATGACTTGTATTTAAATAAAGAAAGAAGTCTGATCCCGATAATAACATTAATGTGACATTTTCCATGTTTTTCAATTTTAAAATAACTTCCAATGCACTATTTAATTATGGAAAAAAATATTACATAACATTAAAATTTAAAACATTTGGAGATAAGAGATCTTTATTATTTCAAATATTCTATTGTTTAGACACTAGATATTCTTATAGACAAATTAACACAGAAAAATTGTGTTCATACTATATAATACCCATTACAGTTCAATGGTAAGATCAACATAAAATAAGAGAAATGCATCATATGTATATTCAATTACATATTTATACATACAAGTTAATATATGGCCTACTAGGTTAACTAATAACCCATAAACAATTTATGAACAAAAAAAAAAAGGAAAACATTTATTGTCAGATTTAAACTAACCAATACAAATAAAAAAAGGGGAAAAATTTGGAAAGTAGTATTTGTAAAGAATACATTCAGCTTATAATGGTCTCTTCAAATCAAAGTAGTAGCACCGAACTTAAATATTTCACTTAAGAAGGAAATAGATTGTTCATTTAACAGAGAAATTATACATTTTTAATTACATACAATTTCAAAATTTTGATAAATAAGGTAGTATCTTCTGACAATAAACAAATTTGATTTAATGAGAACCCATTATAATAATTTCTATAACTAAGATACTATTTCATAAAATAAAAATTATGTCTGATAAGAAACACAAGCATCGGCTAAAACATCTAAGGTAAGACTGTTCACAGTTTTAACATAGGCAAATGATGTTAATATAAAATAAGAAAACATATAAAAAGTAATGACAGATCAATTTTTATTGAACTGTTTTTGTTTTAGTTTAGTATTGAGGACAATACGTAGAACTTTTAAATCTGAATTTCAAAGTTATATTTCACACAAGAACAGAATATCTGTTCAAAAGTGTTCCTATCAGGTAACAGATGGTCGAGCTGGTCACCACCTGTAAAAAACAGAATGAAAATATCAAGACCATATTCGAAAGAATATAACAAAAAAATAACCTAAAACTTAATTTACTAATACTAGATAAATAATAAAAATCATTAATTTTCTAAAAACTAACAACACTGTAATAACAAAATAAGAGGTTGCCCAATATTACCTATTGAATAGTTAGCCATCCTAGTTCTTGGCTGGAAGTGCGTTTTCTTTACCAGCTTCTTTGTTCGGGACTTCTTCCTTGCTTGCTTCATCGAAATTCTCTACTAAATCGGGAACTTCATCATCTTCCTCGATAGTAGCTTTACCTGCAGTGTTTCCGGCAACACTTGTTGCCAAACGCTTAAGTTGATTCAGCCCTTCTGGTCCTAACTGACTTAATATTCCGGGCAACATTTCAGTGATTTGCTTGGTTTCTCCATGACCAGTTACAGCAAAAGTGTTGGCTGCCAAAGAGGCCTGAGCTTTGGGATTGTTGAAGTGAATCACAGTCCCATCATCTTTGATCATATTAACTTCCTCAATACCTGGGATTGTGTTCACTGACAATTTCTTCAATGAGCTTTGCAATTTCTTGTCATCAGTAGCTGCGGTGGCATGAAGAACCTTCTTCTTTCGTCTTGGGGTTCCCTTGCCTCCGATACGTACTTGGGCTTGTAATTTTTTCAATTTTTCTTGATTCATATTGACCACCACTCACTGAACTGAAATAAATTGACTAGTAGCTTTGACCACTTCAATAACAGTCTACAAAAAACGTTTACTCACTGAGCCATTTGTGTTGTCACAAAATAATAACTTATATGTTAAACACACGTGCCACGAGTGTTAGCTAAAGGACCAAAATGGACACTGCGGTGCCAAGAAACCTGCACTTCTTGATCCCAGCCCACGAAAACTTTTTCACCCTGTTAATCTAAACTGGATGTGACAAAAATAAAAAATAAATCTAAAGATTAAACTTTTTAATATTTTTTTAAGACATTAGTATTATTTGGTTAGTTTAAGAAGGATCGTTTTTCAATGTATCATAAAGGCATTGCTGTTTTAAATTCAGTTTAATGTTTTATATTTTTAATATCTATTAAGTACATTATCGTTGCGTTAATGATACCCTGGTTTATGTTTATTTTGACGATTTTCATTTGTTTCTACAAAGCCTGATGAAATTAGTTTTTAAGACCTTCAGCCCCGCATATAAAAAAATATTATAAAATGAATTATGTTATGAAGTTTTTGAAATCAGACAATTCGAATGATGGCATAATTTCATTCAAAATTAGGATCCGTTGTAAGATGTTTGTACAAAACTTTATAATTATTGTTTAGTATAAGTAACATAAACACACAGTAAACGTGACTTGCGAATTCCAGTTAGTTTTCAAGGTGAACGCATTCACATGGATCCGTGACCCCCCGCTATGATTATAAAATTAATTTACTCATGTATTTTTTGAAAATTATTTATCTAAATCCAAAACATTATGGAATGTTGCTTTTTTGTGTATGAGTGTGTGTATCTATATGTACAAATATATATAAATGGACACACATATGTATATTGTATAGTTAAAAATCGTTTCTACATTGAACATAAATATAAACCTGCTGTAGGCGTTTTTGTTTTTTACCCACAGCGTATATTTAAAGTAGATCATAGAATTATAGGAAACTTTTAAAAATTACTTATCATATTTTTGGTTATTTTATTGTTTAAAAATTATTATAGCCTAGGTAAGAAAGGTCACGTCCAATGTTGTTAATATTTAATAAAAAAAATTATTTTGAAAATTAAGACAATGAATGAGACAAAGAAAACCGGTTGTTTTGAATTTACCGCCAATTTCTCATGGAGTCGAAATGTGACGTAAGCAAGAGGAAGGTCAGTTTCTCATTTCAACGCACATGGCTCACCGGGAGATGAATTCAATCTATTATTGGGTATCTGTTCCGTAGGTTGTCGCTTCGAGTTTAGTTACAGCAACTTTTAACTGTTCGTTTCCCTTTTAATATTTTCCATGAATACAACTTATCGCTAGTTCGAAAAAGAGAATGTAATTATGGGAAATGAGTAGATTTCGGCAAGCATTTCATCAAGAAATAAAAGTTTCAATTAACATTTCGAAGTATAGATATTTGTTTGTTGAAACTTTCATTTCTAGATGAAATCATTACCGAAAATTCACATTTCCCATAATTACATTATCTTTTTCAAAAGCTCATGACAACTTGTATTTTTGGAAAATATTAAAAGGGAAACGAATGAAAAATTAAAACTTGTTGTGAATCAACTCGAAGTTACAACCTGCGGAATAATTATCAAAATATAGTTTTCAAACCCACCAATATCAGGTTTTATGATTTGAGTAATAATTATAATATATAATAAAAGGTAAGAATAATATTTTTTTAAATAATTTTTATCTTAATAAGAATCATAATGGTATAGTTCGGTTCTTCTGTTACTACTTGACATCATTTTTTCAAACTAAAGAAAAAATTAATAATTTATTGACATTTTAAAATTCTGAGGATATTTTTTTTTATTTTAAGACTGGTATCGTATAAAATTAATGAAATTAATTAATGTGCAATGAATGACATAGGGGCATACAATTACTTCTGTGAAATTTAATATTTTTTTAGAGGTTTTCGCTGATATTTAGAAAAACATTTTTCTGCTTCTTTTCCTCTGTCAATTGTTTCTACTTCCTTTGTTTCAGCCTGAGGCAATGGCATGGCATCACAAACTACAGTTTCTTGATGAGGAAGAAGTAAAATGTTATTCGACATCAGTTTCACATATTCCTGTAAAATAAATTTAGTTGTACCAAACAGAAAAAAATACTTTGGTATTAGTTCCGCAGGTTGTCGCTTCGAATTTAGTAACAACAAGATTCAACTGTTTATTCGTTTCCCTTTTAATATTTTCCAAAAATACATGTTATCATGAGCTAAAGTATGGAAAAGATAATGTAATTATGGGATATGTATTTACTTCGGTAATCATATGATCTAGAAATGAACGTATCAACAAAAATACATCTATATTTAAAAATTTACTCATTGCCCATTAATTACATTCTCTTTTCTATAATAAAGCTCAAGATAACTTCTATTTTGTGAAAATATTATAAATGAAATGAATAAACAGTTAAAACTTGTAACTCAACTCGAAGCGACAATCTGCGGAATTAGCACCAATCCTTGAATCTGACTTGAAAATGTCAAATAATAATTTTAAAAATTACATTGAACTCCTTTTCGGCATTTGTCTTTACTTCATTCAATGCAAAACTTGCAGCCATGTATTTATTGTGGACATTTAAGAGCATTGATCTGGTCTGGTTAAATTCATCCACATGGACGTTTATATCTGATTCTAAATTCTCCTGTTCAGAAGATTTGACCAACTCCCTACCTCCTTCGGTGAACATATCTTTTTCTAGTTTTTTATGGAAAGTATTCCATTCTTCATTCTTCAATTCAAGGCGCAATGATTCGATTTTATGCTTTAAATCGGTTAATTTTGACTGCAATTCGCTTTTAGTCCTAAAATTGATAAATGAAAAAAATATTGTATTACAATAAAAGCAATTATTTTATTCTCAACTATAAATAAAATAGATGCAGTGTTTATTTGAACTAATTCAGTAAAATATACAGTTCCAAAAGGAACGAATACTTGAAAAGAACAGCTACGCTCTTGTTAACTAATCTTGAATCCATTAAATTATACTTAAAGATTCCGTTGATTCTTTGATTTCCTACTTTCCTCAATACAAGGGTGTACAGTGTTTTAAATGCAGTGCAGTGTTTTAAACCCTATTCTCTATTCCCTTTACACCTCTGATATTGCGGAGCACCCATGCACTACCATCCATACCTTCGCTGACGATACAGCCATTATATTTTTCTACAAAGATCCAAATCCTCTATAGCTCTCAAAAATCATATATTCGATTTCGAAAAGTGGTTCCACAAAGGGCTAAACAGATAAATGTCTCAAAAGCCAGTTAAGCTTCTCCTATGGAAAGCTTCGTGCCCGGCAGTCAAAATTGACAATTACGAAGTACCTTCTAAAAACAATGTACTTTATCTCGGAGCATACTTGGACAAAAGACTTACTTGGAGCTTATTTAGAAAATTAAAGAACTGACAAGACGCTACAAACAACTATCACATCTTCTAAACTACAGATCTTCACTTGACTTACGGAACAAACGACTAATCTATAATAGTATACTAAGATCTATTTGGACATATAAAGCAGAACTATGAGGTTCAGGAAAACATGTCCATATACACAAGGTACATACAACACGGTCCAAAATTCTTAGGAAACTTGTTAATGCTCCTTGGCTTGTTTCAAATCACACCATACACAATGACATGGACATTCCCACTCTGATTCATTCACAACAAATACACAACATTTTACTCATCAACACAAAATCCACTTGTTCTTCCTCTTTCCTACTCCCTGTTACCCGTGCTCGATATGAAAAGATTAAAAAGACAATGGCCAAGAGGCAAGCTCAAGAATTATTGATCATTTCCAAAACTTGATGTTCCTGTAACAAAGCAAAGAGAAAAACATACACTTGGATCGAATTTGCTGGATGAGGATGAGGAATGCGCAGGTGCAAATGCAAATTAAAGAATAATATACACAAAGATCGGTTTATATCGAGTTGTCGCGATTAGATAAATCGATCTTTACTCAAATCGACTTTTTTATATAGCGGAAAGCTTACTTAAAACATTCCTCAATATCTGATTCATAAAGGTTAATTTTCAGTTTGATTGCTCCTGTTTTTGACAAGTATTCGCTAAACGTCTTTGCATAGCTCTCTTCCCCAGTAGCCGAGCTCTCGATGTCTTTTTTACTTTGGTTTTCATCGCCAGAGGTCTTCATCTCTTTTACAGATGGTGTATGCACTGCTCCTTTGCTTGAATGTTTGGATCCGCTCGTCTTTTTCTGACTCAACCCTGAGGAAAGTTTCGATTTTTCTTGTTCTGCCGCTTAAAAATGAAAAAAAACATATGAATGCTGAATTGGTAAACGTTATTGCACTACAAAGGGTATAATGAAATCTCAGAATAAAGCACATAATTAAAAAAAATGGGATAACATGAGATACACATCTATCTATTAATCATAGGCTTGCCCACGAAGAATTAGCGGAGTAGCGCAGTGGTAGAGCGCTGAGATGCTACGCCGAAAATTCCGGGTTCAAATTCGACTGTGGCAGATAAATTATTTAACCTGTCAACGACTTTGATGGGGCTCATCCAGCCTCTATTAAAAAAAACACTAGTCCACTTTTATAAATTTTACAAAAGAGACAGAAAAACGGATCTTGCCCTGGACTTGTTCCCTATCTGCGGTAAAAAAAATATTAAAGGCGTTGTTAAGACTGTTCTATCTTGCGGACACTTGTCCTATCTATCGTTTATTATATTTATTATAATGATAGATTATTAATTAAACCATAAAACTATTATCATTATCATACAATCATTTACCTTTGTCTCTCGCCTCTAGTTCTTTTACGTAGAAAGCCTTCAAACCTTCGGTATCTCTGAAAGCATTTGGGGAGATGATGAGACATCTTGTACAATGTACAATATGTAGAAGTGATTTAAAATATGGTTTCAAGCACATTACATTGCAATTATATAGAAGAAAAAGGATCGACATGGAATAGAAAAGATCGTAGAAATATGCAATAGAAAATACATGTGCTGGCAAATATTGTAGTATTTATATTGTTTTCATTGGATACATATTGATATGGACTGCATGATTTAAATATGATTTTAAAATTATCGGAGGATTAAATAAATCCCCACGTTCACGTTTACCCTCTGTCATAAACCACTGACTTCCTGTCCTCCTGTATCGTTTAATAACATCCCTCTGATTCCTTTGGAACAGGTCTGGTACTTAGGAGTACACCTTGACAGACGCTTAACTTGGAATCTAAACTGAAACGACAAGAAACATCTCGCCTTTTCAAATTACCTCAATATTCAGTAGACAAACGCTCTAAGCTCTCAATTAATTACAAAAGACTCATATACATGACAATCATTAGACCCATCTGGACTTAAGGAGTAGTGGTTTGGGGCTCCACTAAACCTTCGTTTTCCTCTCATATCCAATATTCACAAACAAAATCCTTCGTAAAATCCTAAATGCTCCTTATTTTGTTACGTACATAGTGGTCAATAATGCCCTATTGGTTAATGATTTGGACGTAATCAAAAAATATTTGAATTTTAGAATCAAAGTAATGATTCGTCTCTTTTATGTGACATTCTCTGCCTTCTGGTACTGTATGAATCATCCAAGAGAATTGGGAAATGTATCAATATTAATATATTATTACTATTATAAGTTATATAATTATTATAATTATATCACCTAGTGTAGATTTCCCTGAAACCCAGTATCAAGATGAGAGGGTGTGCCTTGGCTAAGAGAACAGATGGTTGGTAGGCACCTGACTGACAATATGTTTTAATCTCCCTCAATATGTATTCCATGTGGTCCTGAGATATCGTGCCAGGTGTAAACACACTATTTATCAGTTTATCCGCAACTATATTGTCTTTTATTTCACGTAGTTCACCCTGTAATAAAGATCAAATTTTCCTTACTATAAAAACGTTGATAAAAGTCGATAATGAAATAGTTTATTCTTAAATACTCTTTTAGGTTTCCAGGGCCACTATTTATACAAAATACTTCAGTGGTATCTTCTGGTTTAGACAGTGTCGCTAACTTTTTCGCCAACGTTTCGCCAGACATGCTGCTGACTTCTTCAGGACAGAAAAGAGAATGAAGACGTTCGGCTCGCTCTCGGTCTTCTTAGTATTCTTATTTAGTCATTCCTGCACAACCACAAGCCATGAATGGCGTTGGGTTCATTGCATGGTTGAGACTGTACTGTTTGTACGACAACGGTTGTGCATGGAGGTAATTTACCTCGAGAGATTCTTCATGAGTTGTAGTGGTACAGGTTTTTAACTTAACGCAGGAAATGCTGTGAATGACCAAGTACGTTGGGGAGAGGGCTCTAGAATAACTATGGGGTGGGTCCGATTTCTACAGGTATCATCAAACGTGCGAATTCCTTTTAATTAATATTTTCATTCAATAAAAGGAACTTTCGCAGTTTAGCACTGCACCAGCTTAACCTTGAGAGACTTGAGGGATTCCTTTTTTGTTTAAATTGTCACTTATATAACTTTTCTTTCTTAATTTATATTATTATGTTATCATAACATATATAGAATTGCGTTGGAGTCCCACCTGAAGTCCCTTGATGATTGACCCTGTATTCTTCATTTTCGCTTGAACAAGCACTGGGGAATGAAGCTTTCTCAATCTGGTACCGAAGAGTAGGGTCGACATCGAGTTAGATATATCTTCATTAGACGTCCTTATATGGCCAAGTAATCTGTTCAATGTAAAATTGAATTATTGAAACTATAAATTATATTTAACTATAACTAAAACATTTTTTTTTATTATATTAGTTATTGATTTTATTAATTTTTAAATATTTTTATTTGAAAAGAAAAGATATGACCAGGACCGGGACTCGAACCCGGGTCGTCCAGATCGCTAGTCTGGAACTCGACCAATTGAGCTATCCTGGCTACATCAGGCACGTTCCCCGGCCTGGTCATATCCTTTCTTTTCACTGGTCCAATGTCCCCGCCTTCTCGCAAGTTTGCGATGTATACGAGGGGAAGAATGGTCTTTGAACATTTATTTAATTTGGATCTTGTTGACATACGTCATTATAATTATTATAATTTATTTTATTATATTAGTTGTTGATTTTATTAATTTTTAAATATTTTTATTTCGAATGAAACGAGCCAAATGTAGCCAGGATAGCTCAATTGGTAGAGTTCCAAACTAGCGATCTGAATGACCCGGGTTCGAGTCCCGGTCCTGGACATATCTTTTCTTTTCAAATAAAAATATAATTAAAACAACTTCCGAAAATTTTATATTAACTGAATTTAAACGCTGAAATAAACTAAGAGGTTTGAATGTTTTACCAAGCTCGACTCAAATAAATATCCAACATGGAAAGGAAGATTTTTTTAAATAGCAAAACCAAAGAAATCACAGCTTGTTAGGTTGGTACGCCTAGTTCTCAACTCCTCATTTGGTAATAATTATCTATTTTATCTATCTACAGTAGAGTGTAATGAGATTTGTAATAGTTCTGATTTCGTAAAAAAAATATACAGTGCCTTATACCTTTGAGTCACTGATTAGTATAATAACTAAGTTTTACTTGTACAAATTTGTAAATGCAATAATTCGTTTCTTAAAATTTGCATTACATTTTTTTTTTTAAATTTATTTATTGATATTTACAACTGTATTAAAAAATACATCAAGTAAATAGGCTATGTGATCCAAAATGACATGAGTCAATGGCAAGTTGAGAAACTACCCACTGGTAGTACTCAAATTCATTAAATTTAAAAATTAAAACTAAAAGAGACGAAATATAAATTGGAAAGTAATGTGAGTATATCTGTATTCAATAGTGTTTAATTTTTTGTTTTTTATTTTTAAAACTCAGAAACTAACATTGCATATACTTATGTATATACTTCAATTGTTTTTGTTTCTAAGATGTTAATATCGTTTCGAAATTGTCTATTTTCAATTTATCTTGTAAAAATACTGTTTAACGCCGCCAATTCCTACCTTCTACATACTTTCTCATTATCCAGTCCTATCTCTCCAACAGGTTATACACAGTTAATCATAATAATATCTACTCATCCTATCTCTCTTTCCTCAATCTGCTGGTGTTCCTCAAGGCAGTGTCCTCGGCCCAATCCCAATGTCCCATTACTTGCTGATCTGGCCCGAATCCGATATCGATCTTTTCATGACAAACTTCATTCCCAGTCAAACCTACTAGTTTCAAACCTAGCAACCTCTTTAATTCCTGATAACCCTCCGAAGCATCTGAAAATAAGATGGCCTCGTGATTTACTAAGTTGAACTTGCTATCTGAGTATTGCCACTGGGTAGTTTCTCTACTTGTCATTTCATGTCATTGTATACATTCATTCTATTTACTGGATGTATTAATAAAATACAGTTGTAAATTACATTGAATAAATTATTTAAATTTTTTTAAAAATAATGTTTTACACCAGGGTTTTTCTAAGCCAACAGGTTTTTCTTTCACCTTTCAGGAGACGGAAAAGTCCTAGGAAGATCTGCAGATCGCCACGAGATTCATTTATGTCTGTTAACAGTTTAAATAAAATAATTCATCTGTTACAGCCGGTTTCGAACCCGATTTTCACCGCAACTCGGGGCTATGCACGCTGAACTATCCCGCTTCCTTCTGAATTTTTATTAGTAAATAAAATTGCAACATATCCGAATGAAAAAAAAGTTTAAGTTGTAATCAGTACCTGCTATAACTGTTCGTAATAGAAGTTCCCAAATAAAAGGCCAGTGTTGAACCTCTGTGTAGGAAAGTTTTTTTTGAATCGTTATTGTCTCCATACCAGGAACAGAGAGTATTTAATTCACATTTGGTAAGATTCGCATCAATATGGCATTTGAATGATTTTGATGGATTGCTTCCATAATCCGTCCCTGCTGTATCGATCAAATGGATCTAAGCAATCGAATAGGTTAGGTATTAATAATAATTTTGTAGTAATTTTTTTTTCTCTGGAGATCTAGCTTATAATATTTAAATTTTCATGTATAAATGTTTAAATAGCATAAGAATGAATACAAATCTTTCATTGATTAAATAAATTACATAAATAAACAATTTTAAAGAAGGATGGAGGGGCATGAATTTCGCTGCTACCTTGATATCCTCCTCTAAAAAAACAAAACAATAGTATCTCTGCTTCCGGTCCTGGTATATATACTGATTAGATAATAATATAGAAAGGTTATAGTCTGAGATCAAATGCAGAAATCTGTAGAAAAAAATTCAACCTAGAAATGAACAGAAAACGGCGTCTCCAATCCTATGAAAGCATGGATCGATCAAGGTTAGAAAAACAAATATTTGATAAAATCTGGAACTGTAAAGGCCAGGGAGACTTTTCTAAACAAATGAAGGACGAATTGCAAAAAAATCACAATTACTGGAACGGACTCTCTCAATCGAAAAGAATACAGAAAGAAAATTGTTGGCCTAAAAAAAAAAGAATCCAAACAGATAAAATACTTAGGTTATAAGAGCTTCGTAGTCGAACTAGATTAAAGAAAGAACTTATGGAGGAGAATGAAGGAAACAATTTGAAATGACCACGCAGAATAAATATTGACTTTGTAGCCAATAGATGTTGAGAGCAATTTAAAATAATGAAACTTAAATTCTATTGGAGAAGAGGTCAACATTGAAGTAAATAGTACACAATTTTATTGTAGCATACCTTGGCTTCGGTTAGACGATCGGCCATTAGTGGTAAAAAAAATTATCAACTACTGATTGTGTTTTATAAATAGTATAACAATATCAGCACGCATTTCCGCTCTATCCGTTTTTATATTGTTTTTAACCTAACTTTCTGCTTACTTTAGAAAATATTCTTACACTCCTCTTTGTATTTCAATACATTTATTTATTTGTATAGTTTTTATGTTGTTCCCTGAATGATCTTTGTAAATAAAATGTGTAAACAATGTGTCTGCTTTAACTAGTATCTATTCAATTTATGCATAAAGAGGTTAATCACCATTCGAGATTTCTTTTTTCAAGTAAAAACTGTTTCAATTTTGGTTTATTAAAGTAGAGAATGGACGCGTGTTGCTTAATGGCGGCTACTTACTTTCACTCCAAACGAAACAATGGAATCATGGAGTTGCAAAATGTGTTATTCAAGTGATGTACAAAATGGGTGAATCAAGCTGTGTTTTTTTCTAAGTGGGCTGGGAAAATATAGCATATCTGAAATATAAATTTATCTAATTTGAACTTTATTCAAGACAACTTTATTCTCTCACAAAGAATATTGGCTTTATCCAACAGAATTCATTTTCTTCAAGAAATTTGTTTTAAAAAAAGTTGTCCTTTTCGAGCGTAATTAGGTGGTTATTATATTCCTCTTTCCAGAATACGATTAAAAGGCACCAATTTTGGCATGTATTGTGGTCAAAAAGAGAATTAGTATCTATTATGTCAGGAATAGTTTTAAAAAATGATTGAAACTTTGGGTGTTTTGCAGATTTCAAGCAAAATTCGAGCAGAATTTCATACATTTTATATTCGAATGAGAATCGTTAAGGTATCTTTCAAGCGAAGAGTTTAGAATGTTATAAATTATCTTTTTATAAGAATGATTTGAAAATTTTGTGAGAATTAAGATGTCTGGGGTCGCTTGAAATATAATTATTTTTGTTTTTTAATTTTTTAGTCATGGAAGATTTTGTATTCAAACACGATTTCGCTTATAGTTTAGAAATTTGACAGCTGTTTGGTCCTCTGAGAATATGTTTTCTTTCGTGGTAAAAATTTCGCTTAACGCATCGCTTTCCTCTCCCTACAATGAACATTGGATGGATATTTTTTAAACATTTATTTTGAGTTTAAGAAAATTAATTTATTTTTCTTCTCTCTCACAAACGCATAAAAGGATGAGTATAGTATATTTTTAAACTTGTAAAAGTAAAAATGCATGAACTATTTTTGCATGCTATTAGATTTAATTGTATTTTATAATCGATAATAGAATAATTAATTATTAAAAATCATACCTTTCCGACAGTGTTGATCGGATTTGTAGGAAGCAAAGACGTAGAAGTGATGTCGAAAGTCATGATGGTCGTGCCACAATGAGAAGCTTCGTGTTCGAAGTTCCTCCGATCATCTCCATCGAACATGAGTTTCATCCCATTGCAAATAGTTTCCAAACGAATTCCTAACCCCTTTAATAAAATAAACAATTATATCAGGACTTTTTTTAACAAGACAATGTCAACACCGGTGTGAAAATACTAATTAATCATCTTTCATAAACTGTCGTGTGGATAACGTGAATAGGGAGTTAAACCTGGCGGTTGAGCGTGATCTAGGACAAATCACCCCCCTGCACCTGTCTCCCTGTCCTAGAAACAGTCTCTACCACTGAACGCAAGACCTTTCAAGAGTTGTAGTGGCACAGGCTTTTTTTTCATAAGCTGTCTGAATTTATTGTACAAGACAAATCTCAAGATCAAATTGATGTACAACCAATTGATCACTTTGAAATTTCCAACCTCAAATGAATTTCTACTAAACAAGAACAGAATCCTTTGGTTTTTTGTTCAAGAGAAATAAGTTAGTAGTATTACATTGATTTAGCACTTTAGGAATAGCCGTATTTAAAAGAAGAAGTTGAGAAATATTTCTAGAAGTTGGGAATAATTACAAAGATTAAATTATGTGAAAAATGTCTTCAATTGCATTTTGGCAAGGATAGAAATGGAGATGTTTTCTTTTAAAGTGTAGGTAAAATATTTACACAAGAATAATTAACAGATTATTATTAAATTTTGTATATTTCAATATGCATTAATATGAATAACAAGGTGGATGATATCAGTATCTGAATTTTAAGTGTCCAGGTTATAAACAATAGCGGATAACAGTCCATGCAGACCGGCTAATACACATATATCTAAAAAAATGATGCTTTTTTACGTAATTTCCTTTCTCTGCATAACTCTTCATCAGATTAGTTTGGGTTTATTCTGTAAGACAGCTCAGTTAATTTCATAACTAACCCAGTAAACATCTGTACATATAAAACTGAAATCAAGATTTTTTTTTTTTACAAAATTACTATAAATTGCAGCTTAACGCTTTCAACTAGAGTTGGAAAGGGCAAGAAATAAAAAAAAATTATTTTGAAGATAAAAGATTCGAACCCGGGTCGTCCGCCTCACCGTGGCAACGCTCTAACCATTTGAGCTACCGGGGTCACCCCCGACCTAAGACACATCTGTTCTCTTCACCGATCCCATATCCCCCCGGGTTCTCGAAATTTTTTTTTGCGATGTATACACGAGGAAGAAAGATCATTGAACATTACTTTTAATTGATAAATTATCGAACAGGCTGTAAAATAAACGACTATAAATTTAACGCTATAATCTGAGTCTTTTAAAATATTACTACTGATATGAGTGACTTAATCTGTAATGAATATTCTTATCAGTACTATGTACGTTAATATATTATAGAGCGCAGCACCTACATGATAAGCTTTCCTTCCTGTTCTCAATATTACTGGTTTACCTTTCAATAACAAGTTATGAATGTTTTTTCCAATAATTTCCACATACGCTAAAGAAATATCCGTTTTGTACAAACTCGCATTTTCATCCTTCAATGTGAAGATATCTTCAAGTAATCTGGGAGCTATTCCCCGATACTGTAAATAATACGTACTGTTAAAAATATAGGTTAGGTTTTTTGTCGTAAATATAAAGGTCTAAACGGTAATTATTCCGTAGGTTGTCGCTCCGAGTTGAGTAACAACAAGTTTTTACTTTTCATTTGTTTCCCATTTAATATTTTCCAAAAATGCTAGTTATCATGAGCTATTGGATGGAAAAGGTAATGTAATTATGGGAAATGTGTATACTTCGGTTATCAGTTCATCTAGAAATAAAAGTTTCAACTATCATTTCGAAGTATAGATGGTACATGTTTGTCGGAACGTTCATTTCGAGGTGAAATGATTACCGAAGTATACACATTTCTCATAAATACATTCTCTTTTCTATACTAAAGTTCATGATACTTGTATAACTTGTAGTGCGTTAGAGATCGCGTAGGATATTTCGCGCAATGGTCAATCAATACGATCAATAGTCAATTAATACGAAGTCATCGTATTGTTACAGGCTATTGGCTGTAAAATGAATTAAACTATTACTAAATTCAAGATACTAATATTTATTAACAAATTACTTAATTAATTAAGAATACAATGAAATTATTTAAAACAATTAAATTATTAAACTAATATAAATTTACAATAACAATATTTTAAAGATTATAACCTAGGCCTAACTCCTGTTTAATTACTAAAACAATATACAAATGATATAAGATATTGCTAATACTAAACAACTTAACTATTTACATAAATTTGTACAAATACAATAAAATTACACTATAGTTTATAACTAAAAATCAACACTTACAGTCCTCTAATTAAAGTCCACCGACCGTAAGACTCCAAATATGACAAACTGACACACAGTAATAAACAGAAACAGTTTATTACACTCTCATAATGTCACAGTTCACTGATACACTGAGTTGGCGAGAGTCCATTATCACTTATCACTGACTAGTTCGTCACACTGACACTGACTGATAATAACTGATCCCCAAGGCTGTAGCGGGCGGCATATAAAGGCCCATCGAATGTTCTAGGCTGCAGGGGGTAGGGAGCCCTAAGACGTTCCAGGATTGTCTCGCCTGGACGAGGCCGTTATAAATAAATAAAGAAGATTTCCATGTAATGTGAATATTTCACTGATTTATAGTTCTTCCTTGGGTAATTAAGAGTGTAGATACCCGAATTCTGTGCTGAGGTCCTGGTTCAAATCTGGCTATAGTAGATTAACTAATTAGTTAACTAGAAACCATAGTGGTGGGATTTGCAGATATCCCTTGAGCTCATCCAGCCATAAAGGAAGTACGTTTAATTTGGGGTAGGGGAACCTCTGGCGGTTGAACATGATCTCGTGACCTGATAGAAACATTACTGTCAGTCTCTACATGTATCGAACCTTCGTGAGTGATAGCGGAACATGTTTTTTTTGGAGTTTACTCTTAAAGAAACGATTTTCATATTTATCCCGCGGTATGAAAATTTTATGAGGAGCAAAATCAAGTTTTAAATAAAAGTGGGGAGTAACGCTCACTTCTCGATACGATTGTATTATTGGTTTTATATAATAGATAGAAGTTAAAAGTTAAATTCCGGGACTAATCGGGAAGAGATGCGTGTGGTATCTATGGTAACAGTGTGTTCTATTGCTTTATTCTCGAAGTGTTGAAATGCGATAATTTTTTGTATAGGAGCTTTTTTAAAGACACGTAAGAAAGAGGTTGTCATTTTGGTACCTTGTAGAAAAGATGCGTATTCTACACCTGGGCAAACTGTCATGCTGTTACTCATTAGTTTGGATATGTTTTGGTTATTAGTGATCTGCTTAGATCTCTTTTCTTCCATCCTTTTTGGCCACTATTTCTTCTATTTTTTTCTATGGAGGCATTTCCTATAAGAAGCGACGTGCGCTCACTCGCAATTCGAGAATTTGTTTGAGTTCGCCTAGTCGCGGACATTCAGAAATGTTATGTGAGCCGCTGCATCTTACACATTTTATGGTGTGGTTGCAGTAGTTTTTTGTGTGCCCAAATTGCTGACATTTATAGCATTGGGGCGGTACGATATCCTTTCTTGGGATGTATTTTACAACCGTGAATATACATCTATATGAGTTCAGATGACAATTTTAATGTTGTAACAAGTCACCGCACCCACTATTTATAACAACGTAGGCCGAAACATTGGGATTAAAATAGTTCACATTAATTTAAAATAATTTACAAATTAAAAGAAAATAATACATCAGTAGAGAGCTATTAATTGGTAAGAACAGATTTAAAATTCATTAGAAACGGAAAGGGGTAAACTCCAGTCGCGTGTCGGAGCTGACACACACTTTTTTCTTTGTCCAGTTCTTCCATACCTCCGGTAACAGTAAATAAACTAATATAAGCTTATTTCAAATATTTAATTTAAAATTACACTTTTCTATTAATATACAACTATGGTCTATATTTCATACCTCAAATCTGTTGTACATTCCAAAGGCAGAATAGGATTTTCCGGTACTTGAACTTCCGAAACATAAAATTATGAGGTCGTTACCTTTAAACACTCTGCAAATAAAAACTATTTTAATAAATGAATTAATTATATGATTTATTTATAATACATATAATAATGTAACTACTATTGTATTTGATTTTCTAGTGTTTATACCAGTTATTGACGTCACTGCAATGTGTCTTTAAGCAAGATGGTTAATAAAATTAAAAACAAGGAATATATGGGATCTGGAGACCCTCCAATGGCTCACTAAGCCAGTAGAAAGTGGGTATTGTATGAAAACCTGGTGGTTGAACCCTATATTGCATGAACACCTGGTGGTTGAACCCTATATTGCATGAACACCTGGTGGTTGAACCCTATATTGCATGAACACCTGGTGGTTGAACCCTATATTGACAAACCACTTCCCTAAACATCCGCTGATTTAAAAATTTTGCGGTCGGTATTGAACCCAAGAGCCTTCATGGGTTGTGCATTTTTCTCCAATACCGGTTGGATAAAAATAGAACGTTATTTTCTTGATGTTTTTTTTTCATTCCATCGAGATTAATAGTAATCTGTCGACACTACAAAACATTAATTAAAATTATATTTTCTCAAAGGAGAAATATTTTTTTTATTTAATTCAATGATATTTACAACTATAATGGTATTATATCAAGTAAATGTGCAAAAATGTAGAATATGTGACATGAAAACACTTGTGGAGAAACTACCCATCGATAGCACTCCAATAAAGTTCTATAGTAGATGATCTCGAGGCCATCTTCTTTTCAGACGCCTCGGAGGGTTATCAGGAACAGTATGGGAAGCAAGCTGAGAGACTAGCGGATTCAAGTGCGTATGGAGGTTGTTATGGAAGGATAGGTATCTAGTTTGGGCCAAATCAGTAACATATGGGATATTAAGATCATGATGGATGAGTTTGTTTGTGACATAATAAGGAGCATTGAGGATTTTACGAAGGATTTTGGATTGTATGGATTGGATACGAGATGAATTGGATGGTTTAGTAGAGCCCCAAAGCTCAACTCTGTATGCCCAAATAGTTCTGATGACTGCCATGTAAATAAGTCTTTTGTAATTAATTGGTAGCTTAGAGCGTTTGTCCAGTAAGTGTTGAAGTAGGCGAAAACGTCGAGCAGTTTCTTGTCTTTTCAGTCTTGTATGAGGATGGAGAAATATTTTTAAAAAAAATTATCATAAATTTATTTACTATTGTGATTTCTTTATTATCTTTATTATTTTTATTCACGAATGTCAGTGGCCACCGCGATCCAGTGAATGTGATAAACAAAATATTGATAAAACAAAAAAAAAAAGGCATGAGAGAATTTTATGATTTTCTTCTATTCCAATGAGTTTTTTAGTAATAACTGCCTTATATTGTGGTTCTTTCCGAGTTAATTTTTAAAACCTCATACAAGACTGAAAAGAGAAAAAACCGCTCGACGTTTCAGGCTACTTCAACACTTATTAGACAAACGCTCTAAGCTCTCAATTAATTACAAAAGACTCATCTACATGACCATCATACGACCTATTTGGACTTACGGAGTAGAGCTTTGGGGTTCCACTAAGCCATCGAATTCCTCTCATATCCAATCCTTACAATCCAAAATCCTTCGTAAAATTCTCAATGCTCCTTATTTTTTTAAGAATAAAGTCATCCATAATGACCTAATGTCCCATTTGTTGCTGATTTGGCCCGAACCCGGTATCTATCCTTTCATAACGAACTTCATTCCCATTCAAACCCTCTAGTTTCAAACCTAGCTTCCTCTTCAATTCCTGATATCCCTCCGAGGCGTCTGAAAAGAAGATGGCCTCGTGATCTACTAAGTTGAACTTGATATTTGAGTACTACCATTGGGTAGTTTCTCCACTTGCCTTTATCTAGTGTCATTATTATATTTTATTATATTTACTGGATGTATACTATTATACAGTTGTAAATTTCAATAAATAACTTTTTTTTTAAATACAGGTTATTAAATTAATTCAAATAATCAATAATCAAAATCTGTTATTTTTCATCTGAACTTGGTAGAGAAGTTTCTTTTCTAATTTATTGTTATTTTAATATAAATTATTTTCCCCCAAAGAAATTGGGTAGCTTAATGAGAGAGCCGGGCTCAAGATTAGATTATTGTTTATTTTATTATCAGCCGTGAAACATCTCAGTGAGCTTAGGAGACCTCCCTGGGGCTCACTCAGCCTATATGAGGTGGGTATTTCCTTTAGTGGGAAAGAACCTGAACGAGATCTTGTCCAGATCAGCCTCCTTGCACAACTGTTGGCAAAGAAACAGGTCGACCCTTGGCAAGTGCTGGAACCAAGGCCTAAGAAGGTTTTTATTTTATTTTTTCCCCATTCCTTAGTGATTAACATTAATCCGACGTCAACGCATAAAACTATTAATTTGTCATTCAAGATTGTATCAATATTTTTAAATAGTATGTATATTTTCATGAACATAATTTGTCTTACGATTTCTCCAACCATGGAATAAATGAATATTGAATTAATTTATAGTTATTACTATTTTAAACAATTTCATCTAATTATTTTCTGATTTTTATTTTAAAAGAAAAGATATGTCCAGGACCGGGACTTCCAGATCACTAGCCTGGGACTCTACCATTTGAGCTATCCTGGGCCCTAATGAAGCACGTTTCTCGGTCGTGGTCATGTCTTTTCTTTTCACTGATCCTAAGTCTCCGCGTTTTCGCATTTTTGCGAAGTATACGAGGGGAAGAATGTTCTTTGAACATTATTTTAATTTTGATCTAGTTGACTTACGTCATTATAATTTATTTAATTTTATTTGTTACTAATTTTTAAATATTTTTATTTGAAAAGAACATTGGATATTCCAATATTTTCTAATTTGTTTTATTATCATTTTTGGACTTCGATCTTTTCCCAAAGATAATTTTGTGTATGTTTATTGTGTTTACAGACTGAATGCTTTGTATATGTTTTACATTTGTATATATCGTAGTTTTTATACTTTATTATTAAAATATATAACATGCTATCCAGACAGAGTTTTATTTATTTATTTTTTAGCTCTATCTGATATCCTTGAAAATTGCCACACCATTCTCTCTATTATCGGCGATAATGGCCTTTAAAAAGATTACAATGAGCTGCCGAAATATCCAATCTCGTACAGAAGCATACCAAGGACATAGCAAACGATTGAGGCGAAGTTAGAAAATAGCAGAGAAAAAATAATTTTAAGAATACTAAGATATTTTGAATAAAATTTGTTTGTTTATTCATTCAACGTCACTTTATGCTGCTATGGCTAATCGGACAATGCTACAATGGGGGTCATAAATTTTGCCTATCCAGGTATAATTATGCTAGGGATATTTCACGAGTATCTGATACGCACAGGCTAAGGACCGCCATTATTACGGACCCACCGTAGGACGGAATAACAAAGAGCTTTTTACTCCCTTTAAAGAAAAAGGTCAACTGTCAGGCTGCGAACCCGCGATCTTGAGTATAGTAAGTTGTTATCCTAACCACTATACCACCGACGACCCCATTTAATAATTTTTTTCTCGATTTTAAAATAAAATCTATTTGTGCCTCATATATTTATCAAATAATTCCCTCATATTTGCAGCAATTGTTATCTGGGCAGATAATGTCCAAACTTTATATTTACAGTTTATTTGCTAAATAATATATATTATCATTGATATTGAATTTACAATATTAAGGCTTCTTCAATTCCCCTTTTCAACAGAAGTACAACATATACACTGCTGCATAATTTGGCATAAGTAGATACCTAATTATGCATAATCATTTACAAGGGAGGATTCAGGGGGGGAGGGCACAGGGGCACGTGCCCATCCAGACAGTTTTTTATGTACTTTGGAGAATCCATTATAGTACATAATTATAGGCAAATCACATGATCATAGTTGTTAAAATAACAGAAAGAACATGAGTGAAACTATTGTTTTGATATTTTACTAAACCTTTGAATTCTTTCTACAGATACTACAAGTTAATTTGTAAGTTATTGTTGACTTTTTTCCCGTCAGCCCGGTGTGCCCCCCAGAAAAAAATCCTGGATCCGCCCTTGATCATATATACTGTTACGATCAGAGGGACAGAGGGGCCGGCTCAAGGGATTAAGATGAGCCGAAAGGAATTAAAGAATAGTTTAGAACCCTCTGGATCAACCTGGATGAAACGAGACATTCTTGGATCTTCCGAGAAGTGCCCCACTCCGACCTACCTTGCCTGTATAGAAGGCCAGCTGTTTCAGTAGTAGTCAGTAATGAGGTAGTAAAAAAGTTGTCGACTTCAGTGACAGTGACAGTGACCGTTAGTGGCAGTGTAAACTAGTCTGTGGTAAGTGCTAAGTGAGTGTAATAAACAGTTTGTCATATTTGGAGAGTATTACGGTCGGTGGACTTTAATTAGAGGACTGTAAGTGTTAATTTTTAGCTATAAACTATAGTGTAATTTTATTGTACTTGTACAAATTTATGTAAATAGTCAAGTTATTTAGTATTAGTAATATCTTATAGTATTTGTATACTATTTTAGTAATTAGATAACAGTTAGGCCTAGGTTATAATCTGTAGACTATTGTTATTGTAAATTTATATTAGTTTAATAATTTAATTGTTTTAAATAATTTCATTGTAGTCTTTTTAATTTGTTAATAAATTTTAGTATCTTGAATTTAGTAATAGTTTAATTCATTTTACACCCAGTAGCCCGTAAAAATACAATATGACAGCCTAGAAGCTAGTAGCAATAAATTAATCCTCGGTTACATCGACCTCCGGAAAGATAGTAAAATGGCGGTCCCAAGCCAGTGCGGTGTCAAATACACCTTCAAAGATCTAACTATACGGTATACCTATTGTACCATACCTACTGGGAATGACCATTCCTCCAAGGAAGAGGTGTTATATGAAAATATTTGTTTAATAAGAAAGGAATGGATTAGAGAAAGGAAGAGGAGATGCAAAACCAGCATGTAATATTACATCTGTCATAAATCAAAACACAAGTTGCATACGAATTTACATTCCTTGAAGTAAGTATTACCGGAAGCAAAATACTCGATCACCATTACTTCTTGCTACAATGTTATAAATAACTGAGGGTTATATTGTGTAACAACATTAAGGAAGTTATGTATCACAATATATATGCAGCCCAGGTGAATAAGAAGTTAAGCCGAATTTTGATTTATTTGTGCTTAAGGGAAACGGAATCGTGTAATTATCGAGTTCTTTTGTTCGAAATAAAATCATAATAAAAGCAATAATTCGATTTCAAGCCAATGGCTGAATTAAAAACTTACACCCTTCGAAAATGACACGATTCCCCTTCCCTGAGTTCAAGAAATTCGTTAGAACAAAATTCGATTTAACCACTTGTCACCGGGACTTGAGATATAATAATTATTCAGTAATTATAAAAAAATAAAACTATTGTATAACTTTTGCAGTAGGTCCTTTGTTACAATCGTACGATAAAATTCTTCTTGAGAAGTATTCACAAATACTTGGTCCACTTTAAACTGCCAGTAAATGTGGCTTCCAGATTTACCTCTTTTCAAATCTTCAAGACTCCTCAGATAAATCAGCTGTAATTGAAGAAAATGAATTATAACAGTTTTACAGTAAGGCTTTGTTTAAACATTTTTAATACAATTTAAATATGGGTGCATGGAATATACCAATGCCACCCGTATCGGGAAAAAACATGATAATATTCAACTCTTCTTGGCGTTTTTAAGTATACGTAATATCCTGCAAAGTCTAAGTTGCCATGACAACAGTAATGGACTCCTACGTACCTAACTAGTGCTGTGTTACTAGATCCCGAATTCGAAACTGGCTGTGGCAGATAAATTATTTATTCTGTTAACAACCGTAAATCGACTACGGGATCTGGAGCTCACCCAGCCTCTGTATAAAGATGGTACCCTTGATTGGGAGGAATACCCAGGTTGTAATACTTGTAGCCCAGTCGGGATCAGGAAGTGAAACAGGTTTCTACAATATAGAACTCAATGAGCCCATTGAGCAGACAAAGATCCACCAAGGTTAGGTCAGTTAAAGAAAAAACTTTGTCCACTACAGTCCATCTCATTTTTTTAAAAATTAATTTTACTCCTAAAACATAATATTTGAACCCATTATCCACCATTTATTTCAATTAAGTAAACCAATTAAACAAACTGTAATAACAACAGATATAAAATGAAAAATTCGCAATATTTATATAGAAACCTGTACCATTACAATCCATGAACGGTCTTGGGTTTAGTACATGGTAAAGACTATTGTTTCTTGGACGACAGTTGTGCAGGGAGGTGCTTTGTCCTAGATCACACTCAACTGCAAGATTTTCCTTCCTGTTTTGAGTACCCACTTTATAGGGGCTGGATGAGCCCCAGGAGGGTCCTAGATCTCACAGGCTCCATCTCCGGCTGCTAACATATTAAATAAAAGTCTGCCAACCAGTGGGATTTGAACCAAGGATCTTTTATATATATATATATAAAACTCCATTTCTTATTCTAAAAATAGAAGAGTATGTGTACACCTCATCTAATTATTTTTTATTATTAATTTCACTCCCAAAATAGAGATAACCAGCAATTATTTCAATTTAATTAATTAATTGAAAAAATTGTAAGGTTGATAATTCACGAAGATATTTCTCTCTTATATAAAAGTTTCCCACATTTAGCAAACACACAGAAGTCATGTGGGATGTTTTAATCAGTGCCATGCAGGCTTTCATTTAGAATAATCTGAAAATGCTACTTATCCATCATTATTTTTAGAAAAACGTCACCATACTCTCTCTTCCCGCCCTTTGCCTTTATATTGTTAATATCTATTACATTTCATAAAGGTATAATTTTATAAATTAAATATTGAAAATAACATTAAACATACCAAAATACTTTTGCTGAATCAGAAGTAATTACCAAATATTCAATTATTTAAAAATTCCACTTATGTGAATTTCAAAGTTGAAGACACTTTATTACATTCCATATATATGCCCTATATTTTTGTTGTATTTTTCATGTATACTACACTTAAATTTATTTATTTGTTTACCACTTTCTGAATTTTTTGTATATAAATATATTACAAATGTGGTAGTAGATTGTTGTTGACAGGTGTTGGAGGAGTATAATCTTATCTATATCTTAAAAAAAAAAAGGTTTCCAACAAATTTATTATCAATATATATAAGGTGGGATAGAATTAGAATGGGTCATAAAAGATTGAATTTAACCCAATATTTTTTATTCTAAAAACTGAATAGTTGTGTTCACCGTTTTTTTGTTTTTTAATTATTCCATTCCCATACAATATTTCAAGAGATAACCAGCGATAATTTAAATTAAATAACCTAATTATAACAATTGTAAGGCCAAAAAAAATATATATAAACACCGACTATTTTTATTCTAAAAATAGAAACACTTTGATTAATGCAGTAATAATTTTTTATTCTAATGATAATGATCAGGCATTTTAAAAGGCTTGCCTGTAAGATTACATATTTTTCTTTAGTTTGTTGAAAATTAACATTTTAATTTTATTAATCAAAAACAGAATTTAAATTGTTTAATTCTTTTAAAATAAAATTTGTATTCTTATCTAGACATTCACTCACCTTCTGATCAGAGTCTAACTTCACATTATTCCAGTCTTTATTAGGTGAAGGAAACACTCGTACTAGAAACTGAGTTTCAGCCAGCATTTTACAATATTTAATATAATACGCAGTTTGGAATGTAAAATAATTAATAATTAATTGAAAGGTATTCTATAATTTTATACAAAGTAATTTTAATAATTTGAAATATCTACAATCTACTTATTATGATAAAGTAAATCTGATTCCATATTTATTCATTGTTACTTTTAATGCAACATATTTTGCTGTTTTAGAACTCATTTTTATTTTTAAATAACCACATGTCAAATTTTAGTAATTTTTTTTTCATAGGGAAACAATATCGAGATTTTAAAGAATTTTCAAAATAAACAAAAACTTTCTATAAATGCTTCATAGATCTTTAATTTTTCTATATAAATGATTTAGTTTATTTTTAACCTTATCATACAAAATTTATCTAAACGGAAATTTGAAACGCCTTTAAGCGCACATATTGTATATACAAAACACATTAATTGTTAATGCCTTCTGAATATATTATTTACAAATAAATAAACAAAACTTAATCAATACTTCACAAATTAAACTATTCAACAAATATGAAAAGCATTTTGATGCTTTCAGAAACAAAAATAAAACAACATGCCATTTGAGACAAATTGAAAATAAATTAAAACAGAAAATTCAAAAAACTTATTTTGAAAATTTCATGCTTTTCTCCAAACAAATTTACTTATAATTATAAATCAATATATAATACATGATTTGGTTTTACCAAGAGATATTAAAAAATATATTATATATATTTATATATAATGAAGAGAGTGTGAATGAAACAAAAAAATTACATTAATACAATTGACGATTTGCAATTAAATCAATTAACTGATTAATACATTGATTAATTTTTAAACTGAGAAATACTGACTATTCACAATAATCGTTCAAGGTAATAACTTTTAAAAAAAACAATAGCAGTAAAAAGGCAATATCCGTACTGTAGATTATTCTTTCGGGGGGGCCTGAGGTTCTGGTACTGTAATGAGTGGAACGGTCGCCTCTACCTAAAACATAATACATTTAAGAAATTAAATATTTCATCTATTCTAGCAAAAAAGTAAGCGAAATATTCTACAATATTAAAAACTAATAACTAAAGCATTTGATTAGCCAATTCTATTGTATCAAGCTCATTGGCATATGTAAGTAGGTAGGTAAATAGGTAAGCAGGTTAGGTATCTCTGGAGAAAAACCTATAATAATTACAACGATATATAACAACCATAATTTTTGTTTCCTTCTTCTCCAGTTCCTTCAAAGACGGATTTGAGTGAAAGGAACATGGTTAGTCAATTATCTGAAAACTGTTTATGCATTTAACACCACTTTATGCTGCTATCGTTAATTTGACAGTGGGAGTACTAAATTTTGCATATCCAGGTATAATTAAGATAGGGATCCATAATGAGTAACTGAAACCATAACGACGTGAGACCCCCCCCCCCCATTATTCGTACCTTCTGAAGAATGGCATAACCAGGATTTTTCACGCCCTTTAAAAAATTTTAAGGCCACCTGCCGGTATATGAACCTGGGCATACTAGGTTGCTAAGCTAACCACTACACTACAGGTAACTCATATTTTTAAAATATTAATAAAATATATATTAACATGTACGTGTGTATATTTCTACAAAAAAATAAATGAATTGTTAACATTCCATTTATAAAAAAGCAAAAATGCAAACCAGTAGATCCAAAGAATTAATATGACATTAGCATAACTGATGGTACGGTACATGACATAACTTTCAGAAGGTGTTTGCCTAGTTTAGAGGAGAGAGAAAAGAGTATAGGAACTACCATCTGGACAGAGGAGAGAAGGAAAGAACAATTTAAAGGATGAAGAATTAATGAAGAACAAAGGAAAGAACTGTGACTACTGATGCATGAAATTATTTCACTCATTCAAGTAGCAAAAATCTTGTATAAAAAGAACAGAGATTGTATACGATCAGCCCTTCTATTTCATGTAGAACCACTGTACTTCTTAAAGGTTAATTTATGGTTTACTAGACAATTTTAGTTATAGAATGATCATTAGATTAATAGATATATTAAATAACCATTATCTAACTGAAGATTATAAAACCCCCATTATTTTTGTTCCCGAGGGTATTTTCTACATTAAATATTAAGCATTTAAATTTTTTCATTATACTGTTCATCTGACTCTATCGGGCATACCTACCTTTATTCTAATATTAACTAATTAAATATAATTATTCATATAAAGAAATTTATTAGAATATCCATCAATCATTTCTTTAATGTATATTATTTGGAATAATTTTAAATTAATATTTCTGTTACTAATGCAGATGGTAAACCTAATTGAATTCATGTGAATTTTGTAGTAATGCATTATTCCTAATACAGATATGTAGGGTATATTTAAAAAAAATTATGCCATGGTTGACCTCTATGTTATCATTCATATGAATTTTTATTATGAAACTTTTTAATAATATTAAATCTAGTTTACAACTGCCTTGTCAAAAATATTATTCTAGCGGTTTCCAAAAAGTGATCTTCAGACCCTGATGAAATTAAGAGTTAAAATATCTATATACATATATATATATTTTTTTTTTGCATAGTGCTGCATTGTGTACCCAGTGATAAACCGATTTACAAATACTCCCAGGTTAATATCTAAACTCAGCTTATCTTTCATTCCAGTGACCCACCTCGCATTGGAATAACCTTATTACCTTATAATGAGCCAAATGTACACATGTTTAACTCAAGATTTTGCGAGTTTTATCTCAGTGATTTGGTCAGTGAGTTCATCGTAGTTAGGAATTCATTCCTCTATAATATATTACAGGAAAATATATTCATATTATTATTTTTAATGAATTTTCCCCAAGTGTATATGAGCAGACATATGTAAAACTGCCAGTATGGTTCTGAAAATCAAAATTAAAGAAGTAAATAAAATATTAATTATTAATTGTTGTTCGAAAAGAACAAAAAAAAAAACTGATAAGAGTTCAATTTAGGCATTAACACATACATTTTCACTGTATATAATTGCTATTGTGCATTAATTGGTTGCTCCGATCTATTTCCCAAGTTTTTTTTACTGAAACAAATAGTATCACATATTATTTATTTATTTCATTTAAATCTGCTGTTCTAGCGGTGAGCATTTACAAAACAAAACCCTACTAATATATGTTAAGTATCTTAACTCAACCGTATCTTAGCTGATGAATATGCTTTGACAAACCATTCTGCTTCCTTCAGTTAGGCGTTGTAGGATATTTGAAATATTCCAAGTAAATTTAAAATCACCGTTTCAGGTTAGTGATTTTTCATTTGGTATTGCAATTTGTAAGATTTTTAGAAGCTGTAAGTACCATTATTTTATGAATTAATATTTTTTTTCAGTTTCTAACATAAACAAAGTAAAGACAATAAAATTCATTATTATTTCTATTCAATTAATTAAAAAGTAAATTTTTTTTATCGACATGTTCAAGAAACACCATAGCTTTAATTTGCTAGAAGTATAAGTAAGTATTTTTAAAATATATAATTTCTATTTTAATATAACAAATAATCAAAAGATTTAAGTGATTGGTTATTCTTAATTATTATTATTTTATTTCATTGTTTAATTAATTTTGTAAAAATAATATTACTTCAAACGTAACTCAAACTTCTAAATATCGATAACCTACATTCCCTTCTTGTGGTTGAGGAAAAAATTTAATTCTAGAAGATTATGAAGAAAAGAAGGTAACTTTTTCACTTCATCACCCAACTTGATGAGGATTTATTTCAAGTTTGTTAATCAGACCATAAATTTTGATGTTTAACGTTTATTTAAGATTTAGTTTAACATAGCCAAATGACGATGATTCTTGAACAACTTCAATAATTCTAAAGTGAAATTAAATTTTAAAGCACAATAAATTTAAACTCTTTATACTTAATGTGTTTTAACGATAAATCATTAAGCTTAACAGTTAATTTTCGTAAGTTTTAAGTATACCTTGAAATAAATAAAGGAGCCAAAATTTATAAATCCATTCCATTAAGCCCTAAATTTCGACAACAGGGACTTCCTTGAAAATAAAAAAAAATAAGAGTAAATAAAAATTTAAAAAAGTAAATACTTATTTATAAATAAATAGAAGTACACACATACCTACAAACAGTAAAATATTGATAATATAAGTGATCTAGAGTAAATTTTGATTAATCAAAAAAATATAATTAATTATAATTAATCAAAAGATTTTTATTTTTATTGTACTCTTTCATCTGCTAAATTTAAAAAAAATACTAAGTTTGTTTAGAATCGCCTTGATTTTTTTGGGCGATTTATTTATTTCTGATTTTCAGTTTTATTTTATATTTTTTAAAGAAAAGAGAAGAATTTTTCATTTAAAAATTTGAAATATTTTTTTCTTCCTTCTTTTAATAGTTGTCTTGTTCAGATAAGGAAGATCCAATCATTTCCGGTCAAAAAAATGAAAATCATAACTTGGAGTAGTTCATCTTGTTGATTTCAGACCATATACAGAATCATATTCTCTTTTTTTAAATAAAAATGTTCAAGAATTTAATAATGCAACTTACTAGAGGAGCTTGGGAATAAATCTTTAAGTACATTTAAAAAACAAACATGAATTCATGTAATTTTTGAAAAATGTTTTATAATAATAGATAGCATAAAGTTATTAAAATGGAATAAACGACAGGTAACATTAATGTGTTACAACTACTAGTAAACTGCAACCCCTGTCTGGCTGCCTGAGTTCCAAGAGGGTTTCTCGGTCCCATGACCATTCATGACCGATAATAGAATAAATAATAGTATATTTTCAACAACCGATATCGAACTTAAGACCTAGAGATAATTAACCCAGTGCCCTACATAATGAACTACTCAACTCTTTTGTTAAAACTGCTAGTGAAATTTATTTAATAAATGATTTGAACATTTATTGAATATTTGAATAATAAAATATACGTGAGAAAGAAATTAGTTGACTGTAGGTACTATAATAGGATGTTAATAGTTGGGGGTGCAGTCAAGAAAACACGCAAAAATAGGTGAAACTATTTTATTTTAAGTGCCGACGTTTCGACCTACTATGTAGGTCATCTTCAGGGCTATGAGAAAACAGACAAAAAACAGAAAGCATAATTTCACTTATGATACTCCCCATGAGTCTATTTTCATACTATTGTTTTCTTTGCAATACATTTCTATCTTTATTATACTAAGTTGTCCATACTCATTATATTTATATCTTTTTCATTTTATTTTTTTCTGTTTAACTTAATTTCTCTCTTTGTATTTTGTTTTGCATTATCACCTTTCTATACATCTACCATGTAATCATCTTTATTCATATATCCTTTCATTATATATCCTTCACTTTTTTTATATCTCTACATTTTGTTAATTTTTCTGTATCTCTATTTTATGTATTTTTACAGTCTTTCTGTTTTTTGTCTGTTTTCTCATAGCCCTGAAGATGACCTACATAGTAGGTCGAAACGTCGGCACTTAAAATAAAATAGTTTCACCTATTTTTGCGTGTTTTCTTGACTGCACCCCCAACTATTAACATCCTATAATAAAATATACAATATTAATTACTGATTAATTAAATTAGATTTATAAGTTTTTGAGGTAATGATCAAGCAACATATTACTGTATGAGTATGTGTGTTATTAAAAAATATATTTATATATGATGTATATAAATATATATCAACCAAACAATTAAGCAATAAATGCATGAATGAATACAATAGAAATTAAAACATCCATAATCAGGTTTTGTATACTTCTTTAAAATGTAATACAACATTTTCACTCTATTATAAAACAATTTTATTAATTATCAGAAGTTGTTCTAAGGTACGAAAAAATAGTCAGTGGTATCATGATTATGAAGGATAGAAAATAACTATTGCAAGAAATATCTAAAACAAAAGAAGTAAGAAAATGCATCTTTTGAAAGGTGAGTAATATGATCAATATAGCTATCGTAAAGAAAAAATTAAGAGGAACAATAGACATATTTGACTAAGGGCAAAAAATTCAGATGACTTTTGATGTATTTTCAAGCTTAATTCTTGATGCGCCAAATGCAAGTTGAACTCCTGTTCTTCAAGAATCGAGTTCAATGCTGCTGGACATCCTCAAACATGTGTCACCTACTCTTGAAGAAAATCTTGAAAGACAAGTCTTGTCTCAGAAGACTGTAATTGTCTTAATGATTAAAATCCTTCATATATTTAGAAGCCCATGTCAATCAAAGGAACAGAACAGGGTAGAGGAAGAAACCAAAAGATAACCTATATTTTTTTTATCCAAAGCAACAATTTTTTTTTGAAAAACGACCATATGACAAGTATTTACAAAGTTTAAAAGGATGTGTTTCTTCAAACAATAAATTTATTAGCAGAGCAAGATTAGAAGGGAGAATGTCAAGTTAAATGTAGAATTTATGTTATTAAACTAAATTGCACTTATCATCACCTATAGAACTTAATTGTCAAGCCATTTGAACTTATTTACTAAATTAAATGCAATTTTAGCTTGATATGACATCATTAATAAGAACAGATTGGTCATAGTGATTTGTTTTCCATTCATGCAATAGTAATTTTTCAAGGAAGGATCCAAATAAAAAAACATTGAGAAGACTGTGGGCTGCTGGGTCGATGATCTCATCTTTGTTTCAGAACCTGGAAAAACTGAACAAGTGGATCTCAACACAAAAAAAATTAGTTAAAAAAATTAATAGAACTGTACACAAAACGGATTTAAGAATATAGAACAAGGATGAGGGATCTGTTATCATAAGAGTATTAAATCAAGCCATGCTAGAGGTAACGCTTGCTACTGTTCTTCTTCATCCCTCTCATGTTATTTTGTTTTATATTTCTGATAGATCATCTGCTGATTGTCTATTATTTTTACTTAACAGGTGTGGATGCAAATATAAAGGGAGAGAGAGAGAGAGAGAGAGAGAGAGAGAGAGAGAGTAAAAAAAAAATAATATAGAAAGAATTTTTTTTAATAGTTGGAAGAAGTATAAATAGTCCAGGAAAATTAGGGGTTTCCCCACGGATTGAGAGATAGTCAGCTATAAAGTTGTATAAACCTTTATTTTGACGCCCTAAAACTTGTCTCAAAACCTACTTATCGTAGGGTGTCCGCGACTGCAGATATTCCAAGGTAAAAAAATCAATTTTTTACACATTTATTGCAAATATCTCGTTTCCTATGGGCTTTATGCTATTTGTATTTATTATAAATATTGTAGAGGATTAAAGTTTCTACAACTTTTGTTTAAACATTATTTTAAAATCTTGAACCATTTTCGAGATAGAGGGCAGAGCGCGAGCAGTGTTTAACTATTTAGAGTACCATTCGAGGTCAAACTGCAGTCCTGATTTAAAACACGCCGTATAAAGTTTATAAATTATTAATAATTATATAATTTTTCTAAATAATGGCTGCAGCATTTGAAGAAGAAAACTGCCCGGTTTAATCATTATTTGAGAATGGAGTGCGAACCTTGTTGGCAATCTATAATGATCCAAAATCTGAGGACTATCGATCGTCTTCGCTATACACAGTTCATCAAGTTAACAAAACTGAATAAACCTGTGCAGTTATCAAATCTTCCACCAACATTTCAACCGTGTTTATTATCAAGTTCAGACTTGGTTAGGGCATGATTTAGAACCCCAGAATTGGGGTTGGATAATCCGAGATGAATTCCTGGAACCTGTTATGACAATGAATTCACCAGCTCCGGAGGAGTTGCTTAACACAATATTCTGCAACTGCAAGAATAGTTGTGGTTCGCGATGTGGATGTAGGAAAGCAGGGTCTTTAGCTCTTTAGCTCGTGGCCAGTGTAATGGGCAAGCTTGTCTTAATGCTTCACCACATCAGAGTGTTATCAATGAAGACGGTACTTTTGACCCCGAAATCCTAGAAGAACTGGAGACAAATGTCGTTGAAGACGAGAACACAGAGAATTTGAAATTTTACAGCGACTGGAAGACGATGATGATGAAGAAGAAGAAAATAAAAATTAGAACTTGTAGTTCTTATTATTGTTCAATTTTTTAAATTTCAACGTTCATAAATGTATAAAATGGTATTTGTCAATAAAACATTAGTTTAAAATTTAAATCTTTTCTTTTTATTCAGTTCGGAAGTAATCAATATATATTATAAAAGAAAGTGTACAATGAGAGTGCTGCTAAAACTCAGAAATGAGTTCCGGCATGATCAAGGGAGCTATATGGTGTGGTAGCCGTATCTCCCGTCCATGAAGAATGTTCCCGTTTTTACCTGAAGGGCGTGTTTTTGAAGAGATAAGGGCTGGAAGTTTTCGGCCTCTAGAAATTTTTAGAGCAGTCCAGAGCATTCCACATCATTTTGGAATGTTCGGAAACATCCCAGATCATTGTGAAATATTCCAGAGCACTCTTGATTGTTGTGGAACATTCTAGAACATTATGGACCATTTGAAGACTCTTTCGTATGTGTGGAGCTACCTATTGATAGGAGTATATAAAGCAAGATCTGTCTTGGGTTCAAACGTTCTAGAACATTCTTGAAAGTTCGGGGAATAGTCTGGAATGTTGTGGAATATTCTGGAACTTACGGAATTATTTACTTGGACGCAACAGGGGGGGAAACGTTTCTAATAAATCTATTGTTGGCAGAAATACGTTCTAAACAACACATCGCACTTGTACTGGCATTGCCGCCACACTGATGGAAGGACGAACTGCCCATTCCGCCAATAAAACTGCCGTTGAATATTTCTCAGTATATAAAATCTCAAGAGCATCTGGACGAGGTGAACTTCTAAAACAAGCTAAAATTATCTTCTGGGAAGAATGCACGATGGCCCATAAAAAATCACCTCGTGAGAACATTACAAGACTTGCGAGGAAACTGAAGTGATGGGAGGAGCTCTACTCGTACTCTCAGGAGATTTTCGACAAACACTTCCAGTTATCTCAAAGTCAACACCAGCAGAGGAAATCAATGCATGCTTAAAAAAATTATATCTCTGGCAATACATACAATACTGCGAATAGCAAAAGATATGAGATTTGAACTATCAAAAGACGAAACAACAGCACATTTTGCACAACTTTTACGAATAGGCGAAGGCACATATCCTACTGACAAGATGAACGGCCTCATTGAACTCAACAGTGATATCTGCAACATAGCCACTACTGAAAAAGAACTAATCGATCAATTTTATCCAAATATTGTTCATAAACTATACCTATCCGGAGTGGCTATTTGAGAGGGCAATTTTAGGAATTAAAAATAATGTTGTCAACGATATCCACTTTAATATTAAAAAGAAAATTCCCAGGAAAGAGAGAATAACAGATGGTAAATGTTGAAGAAAGTGTCAACTTCCCTACAGAATTTCTAACTTCTTTGCAAGTACCAGGAATGACATTACATTGCCTTCGACTGAAAATTGGATCTTCAATCACACTTCTCAGAAATCTCAACTCACCAAAACTATGTAATGGAACAAGGATGATCGTCATACAGCCATCGAATAACATCATCCAAGTCGAACTTATGACTGCGAAGGACAAAGGACACATAGTATTCATGCCCAGAATACCACTGATCTCTACTGAATTGCCATTCCAATTTAAAAGACTGCAGTTTCCAATCAAATTAGCCTATAGTTTTACAATTAACAAAGCGCAAGGACAAGCTTTAAAATATTGCGGCATCAACATCAAAGACTCCTTCTTTTCTTACAGAGGTATCATGCTCTCGAGTAGGAAATTCGAAAAATTTATACATACATACTTCGGATAACAAAATGAAAAATATTGTTCATAAACAAGTATTGTAGTTAGAATATACTTTCAATAAAAATTTTGTATTCATATATTTTAATGTTTATTATTTTATTCCAACTACCACACAATCTCATATCAACTCCCTGAGCGAAGCCGGGTACCCCAGCTGGTTAGTATAAATAAGATTAGAATTAAAAAAGAATTAAAGTTTTTCCCTTAGTAACTTTATAATTACACGAGTAGGTAAGTGTTATTGAATGAATAGATACTGAATTATTGAAAAACATTATTAATTATAATGTAATAGTTAATAAAAATACAAATTATTTAGAATTATATAATTATTAATAATTTATAAACTTTATACAGCGTGTTTTTAATCGGGACTACAGGTTGACCTCGAATGATACTCTAAATATTTAAGCACTGGTCGCGCTCTGCCCTCTATCTCGAAAATGGTTGAAGATATAAAAAAAATGTTTGGACAAAAGTTGTAGAAACTTTAATCCTCTACAATATTTATAATAAATATAAATAGCATAGGAAACGAGATATTTGCAATAAATGTGTAAAAAATCGATTTTTTGACCTTTGACCTTGGAATATCTGTAGTCGCGGACACCCCGCAGACCAGTTTTGAGACAAGTTTTAGGGTGCCAAAATAAAGGTTTATACAACTTTATAGATGACTATTTCCCATTCCGAGATTCTTGCCCTCATTTGACTAATTTTCCTGGACTAAAAGAACAAACCACAGCTGTTTTCTTGAACAGATAGATCCAAAAGGTACTGAATGTTTTTGGGGGTTTTCTAAATCTAAGATTTTATTTTAAAAAGTAAAGATAAAATATAAAGAATACATCGTTTTTATTTGGGTAAATGTTTTTATTAGTGGGTAAACTACTTGTATATTTACAGATTTATATTTATAAAAATAATTGTAATTACCTGGTAGAATTTTTTACTACAGTACCTTTTGAAACTGATCATCATAACTAATGTATTTATTCATTTCGTTATTTGTATTATTCCCAAAAATATTTTAGTAAATTAAAAGATACTTAAAAACTTTAATTATTTAGTGTCAGTAAGAAAGCACTAATTGTAATGATGGGAGATATTAATAACCATTACCATACGCTTTTAACAAAAGAAATAAAACAACCCAAACAAATAATTCACAACAACTAATTAAAATGCACTATATACAAAAGCTTTCTCAGAATTAGTAAAGAAATAAATATAATTTCTTTTAATAAGCGATATTTTTTGTGATGATTTCTTCATCATACTAATGAAAATAAATTTATTTTATTTTATTTTATTATTCAATGAAATTTACAACTGTATTATACTAATACAACAAGTAAATAGGATGAATGGTACATATGGTCATGCATTAAGAAAAGTAGAGGAACTACCAGTGGTAGTACTCAAAAAAAAAAGACCATCTTTTTTTTTGGACGCCTAAGAGGATTAAACTGGTGAGTTTGAGTGGAAATAAACTTTGTCATGAAAAGATTGATATCGGATTCGGGCCAAATCAGCAACAAATGGGACATTAAGGTCATTATGGATTACTTTGTTCATAACAAAGTAAAGAGCATTGAGGATTTTACGAATGATTGAATACGAGAGGCATTCGATGGCTTAGTGGAGCCCCAAAGCTCTATTCCGTAAGTCCAGATGGGTATAATGATTGTCATGTATATGAGTATTTTGTAATTAATTGGGTACTTAAGAGTGTTTGTCTAGTAAATGTTGAAGTAGCCTGAAATGGCGGAAAATAAAATTACTTTTGAACATTTAATTAAGATATATATCTGCACTGCAGCCTTGTTGAATAAGTAATTAAGTCAATTTTTTTGTTTCCAAAATGAGTGAATTATTCTGAGGGAAGCGAAATTATGTCATTGTTATTAGTATTGTGGCACTAAAACCTGATGAAGAGTTCTGGGCTCCACCAATTATCATGATCCAGTGCATTTGTCATCCAAGTCATGACATGATGATGGATGTCCCTTTAGGTATCAGTTCCGCAGGTTGTCACTTTGAGTTGAGTCACAAGTTTTAACTTTTCAATATTCTCAAAAATAAAAATAATTCTAAATTACACCCTTTTAGAATGAAACTAACATTTTTTTAAGTTTAGATGATATATATTTGTTGAAATGTTTATTTCTTGATGAAATGATTACCGAAATGTACACATTTCCCATAATTACACACTTTTTTACATACTAAAGCTCATAACTGTTTATATTTTTGAAGAATATTAAAAAAGAAACGAGCGAAAAGTTAAAACTTGTTGTGACTCAACTCGAAGGGGCAACTTGCGGAATTGATGTCCACCCTTTGAAATTTATTTACAAATCAAAATTATAGTAAAATTTTAAATTCTATTGGTTTAAAGATACGAGAGTATCCGGACCACTATATGACTCTAGGGCCAAAACTTGAATAGTCAGTTTCCAATCATTCCCAGCTAAAAATCATAGACTGATAAATTAATCAACAAGTCTAAAGGATTGTCACATTTCAGACTAATAAATCTGATGACAGTCTCGAAAGAGTGATAAAAAATATATATACAATGGTGCATTAGTACAAGAGGGCCCTTTGATAAATAAATAAAAACAGAGGAAATGCTTGTAGTAATAAAGAAGTTAATAAAATAAATAAGTAATATAAATTAATGGAGTGAATGGCAAAGCCTATATGTGTTTTTATTATTTACAATGTATCACTTTAAATTAGTATGTATCGAGTATATTTAGCCCTGAAAAAGACCTCCATTCTGGGTTAAAACATTGGACATCCTACAAACAGTTCTCACTAATTAAGAGAATTTTTCTGACCTCCACCCAGACTATTTTCTTCCTCGAATTTAAATATAGTTCAAATCCGCGGATGAGCATTAAAATAAGACAACTACAAGCAAAAAGATAAATTAAGTACATAATCTTATGGGTGAAGCTTAAGCTTAAGGGTGTTTTTATTAATTAAAGAGGTTACTTAAGGTAAAGCTTTTTCCTAGATTAAAGAATAAAGAAAGTTAGATTAGCAAATATGCCACCTTGAATTTTACTTAACACTTTAATTTTTTATTTATCTTTATACTCTTTCATTTGCATGTACTAATTCTCAAGTTAATTTTTATTACTGTAACAAATGGTTAATATGAGTTTTATGAGAAATCATAAGGCCCTTCCTTAAGAAATTTACATATATACACCAGTTCCATAATTTTTTCCCTCTCTCAAAGACTAAACGGGAAACGTATTTAAGTATTAACTTATCAAAGTTTATAATCATTCAAAAAACCTAATGTTATTCGAAATTGTTAGAGTTTGAATTCACCTTTAAAAAAAAAAAAAAAAAATCAAAATCATATCTTATTAATGGTTTGCAAATGCTTCTTGAAAAGGGAATGAAATATGGGCAAATAATAATCTAGGGAAACAATTTTTGTTTAGGAAACCTAACAACTGAAATTATTAAAATAATGTAACAAAAATTGAAAAGATAATATAAGATTTTTTTTCAGCATAATATTTATTGAGCAATGATTTACCAAATAAAAAAAAATATTAAAATGAGGGTTAAACTGAAATATTTGAAGTGAAAATGACATATTTAATTTTAAAAAACATGTGTTACAACATACAATTAATTCATATAAATAATTAATACTAAATAACAGTGTATAAGAGAATCACACATTATAATCAAATGTCATTATATTTGTCAACAAATAAATTTATCTTTTGGCCGATATTTTTTCTTTTTCTTTTGTTTTTCATCTCT